>OMKY01239252.1:0-11701 GCA_900302395.1 Bregmaceros cantori | reverse complement strand
CCCTCTTTGTCTCTCTCTCTCTCCCCCATCTATCTCTCTCCCGCCCTCTCTCTCTCTCTCTCTCTCTCTCTCTCTCTCTCTCTCTCTCTCTCTCTCTCTCTCCCTCTCTCTCTCTCTCTCTCCTCCCTGCCCCCTCTTTCTGTCTCCAACCCTCACTCTCCTTCTTTCTCTCCCTCTCCCTCACCGTCTCCCTCTCTCTCACTCTCCCCCTCCGTCTCTCCCTCTCTCTCTCACCCACTTTTTCACCCCCTCACATCCTCTCTCTTCCCCTCTCTCTATCTCTCTTACTATCTCTCTTTCTCTCTCTCTCTCTCTCTCTCTCTCTCTCTCTCTCTCTCTGTCTGTCTCTCTCTCTCTCACTCACACGGGCACACACACACACACACACACACACAACTCTCTCTCTCACCCTCTCTCTCTCTGTCTCTCTTCCTCCCTTACCCTCTGCCCCCTCTCTCCCCCTCACTCTCTGTTTCTCACCCTCTCTGCCTCTCTCCCTCCCTCTCTCTCTCTTCCTTGGTCTCCAACAACAAATGTTTCATCTCTCTCTCTCCTCCCCACAGCTTACCCGTTCCCGACCGCTCCGCCCGTCGACCCCTTCGCCAGGATCAAAGTGTCCGACTGCGGCGTCACCAAAGGCTGTGTCAGGTGGGACGACCAACACAGACACAACCAACCATGTTCAAACTCAAACTTTATTTATATACCACCTTTCATGCAGCGCAACACAAGGTTCTTTACAGAAACACAACATTGAACAGTACAACATGACCCACAGACTCCCAACACAAGCAAGCTGGCACACACTGACCCACAGACATGCACACAATCACACACTCACCCGCAGACACACATACAGTAAGCTGATGTACCGATGACGGCAACATCCTAGTTATACTAGACCAGAGGTCAGACTTCCTCACAGCTTGTCTGCGATGTCTACCCCCGATTTCTTCAACCCAGTTTGAGAATAATCCTATCCAATAAAGATGAAATAACGACTCCGGAAAAACTAACTTTTAGTCAACAATTGAACTTAATGTTAGACACATTACCATAGTTTGCTTTTACCATAGTTTCACTGACATTCATTAGTTTAGGGGGGAGCCAGAGACACTGGAGCTGGAGGTGTCCCACATTAAGCAGTGGCCCACACTAGGACAATCCACCCTACCTATACTTAGGTGCTACATTCTGCTTCTTCAGGTACGGGAAGCCCGGCTGTGATGCCGAGACGTGCGACTACTTCCTCAGCTACCGTCGGATCGGAACCGACGTAGAGTACGAGATGAGCGCCGACACGGACGGCTGGGTAGCCGTCGGATTCTCCTCCGACAAGAAAATGGTACGTTGGTTGTGAGGAAAAAATACAGCTTCACGTTCCCGGGAAAATGTAATGTACAAGATATTTATTTGTAACTTCATATTTCCTGTTTCAATATTGTCATCTCTACGGAGACAAGTTTTTGACCCGATTCTGGTTTACTTCCTTAACTACCCCCGTATATGCTTGCCACTTCCGGTGCCAGTCATGTTGCCGTGTGTTTGACTATATTTCAAGGTGTTTGACTATTACAAGGTGTAATCGGTGGGAGCACACACCTACGCGTTATTTTAAAAGGATGGTGGTAACTTGCACTGTGCTATTCCACACCCAAATGATCGTGTGTGTGGATCTCTGACCCACGAATGCATGATTCAATAATTGGCGCAATCCGTTCCATTTACACATTCAATGGGAAGCAGCCTTCCCATTGGTCCAGAAGAACATGTGACCACATTGGTCAGTAACTTCAAGTCGGATTTTGCCTGTATTCCATCAATACTTATGTAAAACGATGAGCGAAGTGGGGTGGATGATGTGTAATTTGTCACAGAGCGAGCCGTAGTAGGTGGATTTTGTGCATTTTGTGTGACAAATTCATCCACTTCCGTCCACTATGATCACTTCAAAGGGAAATATACAGACACAGGAAGTGCATTACACCCGGCGGGACAAATGTCAGCCCCCTGTATTTTGCGGGAAAACTCGTCTATACTGTATAGCAACTGCAGCATCCCAGCATAACAAACTGCAGTGGGAACACCATCAAGGGGTTAACCGCGATTTATGCAAAAAACCTCATGGGAAAGACCACGTGTTTTTTGTGTGATTATTGCACTTTAAATGTCAAATCTTGTTAGTGAATGCAAACAATGCTTTTTTTGAAAAAATGCTTTGTCATATAGACATTAAATGGAAGGTGTACGTTGAAAAAAATGCTCAGTTTTGCATTTGTTTTACTAATAAAGTTCAGTTAAATAAATATATTTGTAGCCACCCACCCCCTAATGAACAAAACAAAAAACGCAACTACAATAAAACGGTGTCGGTGTCTGACTGAGGCTGCTGGATTCTCACTCTTTGCTTCTCGCAGGGTGGGGACGACGTCATGGGCTGCGTGCACGACGACAACGGGCGCGTGCGCATCCACCACTTCTACAACGTGGGCCAGTGGGCCAAGGAGATCAAGCGCAACCCGGCGCGCGACGAGGAGGGCATCTTCGACAACAACCGTGTGACGTGCCGCTTCAAACGCCCGCTGTACGTCCCGCGCGAGGAGACGCTGGTCGACCTACATCTGTCCTGGTACTACCTGCTGGCGTGGGGCCCGGCTATACAAGGTACCATGGATTTATTTAAATTGGAGTTCCTACCGTCGTGCACTTTATCAACCACATGAGGACCCATAGGCTGTGTCCAAATCGCTCCCTACTCCCTACTCCCTTTCCCCCATACAGTGCACTGAACAGTAACGACTGAAATTTCGGACACTAGAGTTGGCACCGTCAAAATTATTATAACATGAAATTTAACAATCATCACAGAAAGTCAAAAGTACTATTTGCAGTGATCGGTTACTATTGACTCCCATCGCGCCATGTTTATAGTTCAGCTCAATGCTTACTACTTTTCGCCATGCATTGTGGGATACTTTGAGTGCACTATATAGGGTACACAGAGTATTCGGACACCCCTTCAAAGAGGCGTGCACCTCATATAGTGCACTATGTAGGGACTAGGGAGCGATTTCGGACACAGCCAGGATTGCCAGGCTAGTTGGTTATGAATCTTGTGAAACTGTACTTGTGGTTCTCTGCTCTCCGCCTCCAGGCTCCATCACCCGCCACGACATTGACGCGCCGCCAGTGAGCGAGCGGATGATCAGCATCTACAAGTACGAAGACATCTTCATGCCGTCCGTGGCCTACCAGACCTTCAACTCTCCGTTCTGCCTCCTCCTCATCGTCGCTCTCACCTTCTACCTGCTCATGGGCACACCTTAGGAGGACTCGCCTGCCGAGCCAGAACAAACGAATCGTCCACGCATCGCACGCGATTACAGCGATCATTGGGTCTGGTAAAACCAGGGTCAAAAAATGTGTCAAAAAAGTGTCAATCAAATTGTGTTTTCAAGTCACAGCCCAGTAGGTGGGACAAGCGGCGTGGAGGCGTGACAATCAAACTCCGCCCCCGTCTGGCGTCGCCCACACCAAATTCCGCCCACGTCTCTCGTCACCCATACCAAACTCCGCCCACTTCTTGCGTCGCCCATACCAAACTCCGCCCACGTCCGACGTTGCCCATGCCAAACTCCGCACACGTCCTGCGTCGCCCATACCAAACTCCACCCACATCTCGACTCAGATAATTTCATCGGTCAGACCGTATACAGGCGACGTCTGCCTGATTTGCCCAGACCCAATGTATTATCTAGCGGTGTGCAATGCGTGGACGATTCGTGGGTTCTGGCTCGCCAGGCTATAGGAGGACGGTACCCAGGAACACTTCCAGAAACACAGGATACTCAACAATTACCAACCCCCGCTATTTAACACGTTTTGAAAAGAAACGTTCTTGAAAGGTGTGTGACGGTGTTGCAGCGACACAGATGCCAGGGAAATGAAGTGGGCGTCGGCTGCCACCACATTGCGACAACATGGAAAGCAATAATTTAAAAAAATATATATTTATTTGTATGCTTTCTCCACACAGCATTATAACCAGGGCTTTGAACCAGTTCAAGGAACAGAAACAAAAACCAGGAACTTTTTGGATTTTACAGGGAACAAAAACGAAACCGGAAATGTTTTATGTTCTGGAGCAGGAAGACTGTAATATGATAAATATATATATATATAATAATGGTAACCGGTTAACACCGGTTTTATTTAATTCCTAAAAGTTTTCATTGAAACGCGGCACGGTCTGTTCGGTGTCCGCTGCTCCGCCAAATATTGGTTCAAAGTCCTGGTTAAAACTAATCACAGATATTTTTGAGTGCGCACCCCCGGAATACACAACCTCGATCTATGTTTGAGAAAACAGAGATGCAGAGGTTGTTTCCTGCTTCCTGTGTGACTTTTTTTAAGATGTTTGTAGGTAGGACGTTTTTCAATTGGCTCGGCCTTGAATATTTTTGCCTACTGCTACTACGCTGTAGGAAACGCACTGAGCATGTGGATTAATATGCTGTAACATCACAAAAAGAGCCTTTTTTTGTTTATTAACATTTCAAAAGTCTTTCTAGAGCACATTTTGTCAGTTACTTCCCACTCCCTGCAGCTTTCGCTTCAAGAGACGAGTTTGGCGCGTAGTTCCTGTTTAATTTCTAGGCTGAACTTAACTTCCGGTTATGTCTATTCAGTGGGAGCACACACCTACCGCGTTATTTAAAAAGGATGGCGATAACTTGTGCTGTGCTATTCCACACCCAAATGTTCTCGTGAGGATCTGTGCCCCACAAACGCATGATTCAATAATCTACGCAACCCGTTCTATTTACTCATTCATGTTGGATTTACTAGTGGAAGCAGCCATCCCACTGGTCCAGAAGAACATGTGACCATATCGGTGAGTAACTTCAAGTCGTGTCTTGACTGTATTTCATAAATGTATATGTAAAACGGTGAGCGAAGCAGGGTGGATAATGCGTAACTGGAGAGTGAGCTGTAGTAAGCAGATTTTGAACCGGTGTGGGTTTTGTGTGACAAATTCATTCACTTGGTCAACCACAATGACAATGACACAAAATCTCAGCCTCCTGTTTTTGGCGTCAACTCGTCTATACTGCAGCACACAAGTTTATTTTATTTTTTAATCTTCATACTTCCCAGTATTCTTCCTCAAAAGAGATGTAGATATACTTATTTTTCTGACAAATATTAGGTTTGGGCGTGAAGAGATCATTAACAAGGATACACCAGGGTGTTTGAAGACTGCCGAGACAGAGAGATGAGAGAGAGATGGAGAGAGCCGGTTGTGAAGTCTTCAGTGGCACTCCAACGGTCAGACAGACCAGTGGAGTGATGATGATGATGATGATGACGATCTGGGGATGTGTGATCGTGCAGCGTCTGTAACCACTCCGCCACACTTTCAATAGAAGTACAGCCTTTAGAAATATATTTTAAAACGTGTATTCAATCTCTCTCTCCCTGTCTATCTGCCTCTCTCGTCCACGCTCAGAGTGCAGATGAAATGATTTTAGCATTCTCTGTGAAACTTCCCAAAATAAAAATTCACATTCACAAATTGTTTGTGTCCATACGTTGTAATACAGTGTAAGAGCAATTATAAATTGAAGACATACTACGGCAGACATTTTGGTGGTATCATCGCGGTCAGATGAACAGGCAGCGAGCGATAGTTGCATAACATTGTCCGTTTAAAAGTCTTCTATTATTGATTTATCCATGGTAATATGCTATCGCCAGCAGATGGCAGCCTAACTATGTCCATTGTATTTACTCCAATACAATGGGCATGAAGTGGTAAGGTATACCACTTAACCGTATGTATACGTAAACTTCACCGTACGTGATATCACCAAAATGTCTGCCAGCACCAAGCCGGGACGTCACCGTGCGACAGCTCTATTAGCCAAAATGTCAGGAATTCACCGGAAATTGTGGTCGGTTGGAAGTGACTTGTGAAGATTACCTAGTGGCCAGCACCTCTTAAGTCTGCAAATGTTATTTTTTTAGATATTTGTTTTAAAATGCTTTGCAGATTTCTAATCGCTATGTCCATGTTGTACTCAAAAAGCAATTTCATGTCATCTGCGGTTGACAAGAGGCCAGCCTGGCTACTTGCCAAGCGTCATCCAGCTGGTATTTGTACAGCGCTGTTAGTCACTAATGGTTTCGTACCCAGCATGCCGCCGTGGCACCCAGCCGCGGTGGCAGCGTTCACTTCTTCTTCATCTTGTCGTTTAACGGCGATCTGCCTCTTCTTCTTGTCGTTTAAAGGCGATCTTCTTCTTCTTGTCGTTTAACGGCGATCTTCTTCTTCTTCTTGTCGTTTAACGGCGATCGACATTTGACTAAGCAGGTCAACACTTGACTAAGCAGGTCATTCACGCCGGTTTTACAAAAATTCCAGAGCAAGCCTATATATGGTATTTATGAAACTGCATATACAATATAGGACTTAACAATGGATATAATATATTCATATAATAATAATAATAATAATAATAATAATAATAATAATAATAATAATAATAATAATAATAATAATAGAAGTGATTATTATTCTGATTATTATGAACAAATCAAGTTGACTTTGTTTACATCACATATTCTTCATGTTTTCCTTCATCTGTATGAATAATTGCATTGTTTCACGGTGTTTCGTTTCAAAAAGCTGCAATGTCACAATAGCCCAAAAATAACAGCGAACTTCATTTCCCAGCGGGCAACGCGGCGTTGTGCAATTTCATACAACGTACCAGATTCCGTGCCGCTTGTTGCTGAATGGCTGAGCGTCTGACGTGGCGCTCTTTGGCTTGGTGCCTTACATATACACCGCCCTTCACACACACGCCACACATTCAAATGTCGATGGATGCTGTGTATTCATCCCCACGGGGCAAATACATGCATTTTACTAAATATTTTGAATTCAAAAATACATGTTTTGTATTTTTTTTTTGGGTGGGGGGGTGCAAGCACCGTTTCTGATTTTTTTTTATAGAGGGAGATAGACAGGATTAAATCGGAAACTGGTATGAAGAGTCGGTGGGTGGGAGACGTAGCCAAGAAGCCAGAGGGGGGATTGGAACCCGCGGCACTGCTCGACCTATGGTCTGAGGGGGGCGCTCTATAACCACTCTGCCACTGCGTCCCCTGCATTTTCATTGTTAATAAGATTAATTACATTAAGTTAAATGTATTTTATTGTAATGTTTTATATCAAATCATGAGTCACAGAATTCGTATACCTCGGGTTTCGTACCCAGCATGCCCCGTGGCACCGTTCACTATCGTCCATGCATCGCACGTGATTAGTAATGTGCGATGCATTGGTTATGGCTCTCAAGGCTACCACTTAACCGTACGTATCGTATACGTATACTTCACTGTACGTGATACCACCAAAATGTCTGCAGCCGCCAAGCCATGACGCCACTGTGCACCAGACCTATTATGTAATTGTATTTCATATTTTCAGCAATTAAATAATATGAAATTTGCATGGAGGGTAGTGCTACTCATGGATTCAATTTGTTGACGGAATATAAAAATAGATTATTACATTTGTTACCTGCGCAAAGCACGTTATGTTTTCTGTCGCGTTGGATTGTTTGTTAGCAGGATAACTGAAAAAGTTATGCACGGATAATGAAATTTTGTATGGCATTTACATCATTACCTCCGCCGAAGGAGGTCATATTTTTTGTCTGTTTGTCTGTCTGTCAACAGGATGACAAACAAAATGGAACAAGTGATTACATTTTGGTACATTTAAATCATTGTAAGCTACATTGTAGGTATAGGATTCCAGAGCGTCTAGATGTTTTGGCATCAGTGACCCCATGGCCTTGGAAGAGGTTTGCACTCTCTGAGTGCTTCTAGTTGCCGATTAATTTTACAATAATGTAATATAATTAATCGGCTAATTAGTTGCAAATTTCAGCGAACCATTTTCGGTGGCATGTTCCTTTAAGAGATAGAGTAGACATGACGTGACAAACGTCCAAGAGGAAAGTATCCCGGTAGCTTTACGAACCAAGAACTCAGGTCTCACAGGAACTGGCACGTTGCCTGTAAATCCCCTCGCTACGTCACATGTTATTCTCGTTCGGCCCGCTCATTGGGAGCGACCACCGGGGGAACACCCGGAGGTAACCGGAGAAGACTGCGATGGCAGACGGGGAGGAGGAGAGCACGGGACCGGGGCCACCGCTGGCCCCAGATCCCACGTCCTCCGACCCGGGGAGCCCCGGTCCGGCCAGCGGCCCCCTGCACCGGCTCGTCTCCTTCTCCGAGAGCGTCCAGCCCGCCGTCGACATGGTGAGCCAGCTGCTGCCGGCGCTCAAGTTCGACAAGAACATCAAACAGGTAATCACCTCGCCGATAATATTTATAATTATGTTTATTGTTATGGCAGGGGGAATGCGCCTGAACGCAGGTTGACAACAGGCTAAGCTCAGCCCCTTGTCAAGCTTCATTCAGGTTCCATTTATAGGGGCGTGTCGACACCCACCAAGTGACTAACGGTGCAGGCCCACAATGCACAGTTACTACAATATATTATAGTGGCCGCAGGGCATTGTGGGTAAAACACCCTTAGTGACATGTGTGTCACCATCACGCCTGTATAAACGCGATCTGGATGAAACTTGGCAATGGACTGATCTTGGCCTGTTGTTGACTCTATTCCAGAAGCATTTCTACTAATCGTTCATGTATCGCACGCACATGTAACGGGCATTGGGTCTGGTGTCGAGCGAATCAACAAATCGGGTGTTTTGACAGCCGGCTAATCAGAGCCACTTTGAGGCTGTTTTCTGATATGGGCAGAGTTTAGTACGTTACGTGACCAAGAAGCACAGTCGTCACTTGCTCAGCCTAATGTGCTGGGATGATTTGGATTAAAATAATACCCCTCCGCCAAACGCGACACCCCTTTTTGATACGCTCGAGACCAGGCCCAACGTTTGTTCTAGTGGCGTGCGATGCATGGACGATTAGTTGGTTCTGGCTTGCCAGGCTAGCATTTCCCCGCATGCTCCTTCCTGCTCCTCCATGTGGGGCGCCCCATCATTACATTGGTGTCAGAAGTGGGATCGTGCACCGCTCAGTCGTGATGATGGGGGACCCGTGGAGTAGATGCTGGGCTTCCGAGGACCAAAGCGTTGTGGGAGGGGTGCAGTGTAGTGAATGGTACCCAAGTCACTAAGGGTAAAACACCCTTAGTGACTTGGTTGTCACCATTACGCCTGTATAAATGCGTCTGGATGAATTTGGCAATGGACTGAGCTCAGCCTGTTGTTGACTCGATTCCAGATGTATTTCCCCGCGTGGTCTGGATGCTGGATGGGGGGGGGGTGTTAGAAGTGGGATCGAGCCGCTCGGTCAGATGGTGGGAATACCCTTCATCCACAGAAGGTCTTTCTACCATGATAAAAGATTACGGCTACATCAAGTGTTTGAGAATTGAACGGCACAAAAGCCATAAAACCACACATTGTATAGTATATTGTATAGTCTTGTTTCCCTTTTCTGTTTTCTTTTTTTCATTTTCTTTTCCTTTGTGTTTCAGTAGAACCAGGCTTTGGGGAGGGCTAGGACTCGAAAAAAGGGGGAAGAAAGAAATAATTTTTTTATACTTGAAATTCATGACATGATGGATGTTTGTATGATTGTTTGAATAAGGCTGTTGCAGCAGTGCAGTTTGTCTTTGGCTTGGCTTTTGGATCCAGTGCGCTGTTATTTTTTCTCTTAATAATGATGTCTTATAAAACAGGCGTTCTACAACACGGGGGCCATGATCTTCGTGGCGATCTGCTGCGGAGCCGCCGTGCTGGTCTACTTCATCCTGGAAGCCTTCCTCCGCCCGCTGTTATGGGCGGTTCTCTGCGGCACCTTCCTGCACCCCTTCAAGCACTCCCTGGCCCGGCTGGGTCTCTCGTGGCTGCGTGGGCTCCAAGGCACGGGCACGCCCATCGTGGTGGGCGCGCTGCTTGTGCCGGTGTGGTGCGTGAACCGCGGCGTGGACACGCTGGCCCGCCTGGTGTCCGAGCGGATCGTGCTCCTCCTCGCCATCGTGACGGGGCTTCCGCTGCTGTACTTCCTGTACCTGTCGTGGAGCGCCACGGGCATGGCGGTCATCGTGGGCCACATCTGCACGGGGGTCGACTGGACCCTCGACTGTTTCTACGGAGTGTGGGTGAGTACCCACCCATGTTCTGGAGACTATAACTAAAGCATGGAAACCGGTAGAAACATTTTTTTTGGCATCTTTATTCGATAGGATTAGTCGGAATTTCGGTAACTAGTTTGAAATGATCGGGGTTAGACCTCGCAGAGAAGCCAGCAAGGGGAAGAAAACTCGCGGCACCACCAACTCTTCAATATTCAATAGACACAGCACCATTAACATCAATGGGGATGCGTTAGGTGCGGTGTCTTTCGCCACTCCGCCAACGACACCCCCCCACACACTAAACCATTTTAAGCTAGGTCATGCTCCATCACGTAGGATGATGTTCCTTCCAAGTCACCAGACCACGGTCCTCGTGGTCCGTCTATAAATAGAGTGGAGGAGATATTAAGTTACTAGATGGTGATCAAGACGCTGTCTGGCTGTAAACTCAGAATACATTGATTAATAGTACAGCTAAAATATGTGGTCAGATTCTGGGTGCGCGGTGACAGAGTGGGGAGAAAGCGCGTCCCCCAGACCATAGGTTGAGCAGTGCCGCAGGTTCAAATCCCCTGTCCGGCTTTTCTGCAATGTCTCTCCCCCGACTCTTCATCCCAGTTTCAGATTTAATCATGTCACTATCTCTCTCAATAAAGAATGAAAAACGGTGCATGTGCCCAAAAAACAACTTAAAAACTGGGTTGAGAAGATCGGGGGTAGACATCGCAGACAAGCCAACAAGGGGAGTAGAACTGACGCTGCGGAGCCAAGACCGAGTGGACGAAGACGAGACTTCACGGCTTTTACATTTAAAGTGCAATAATCACACAGAAAACACATGACCTTTCCTGTGTGTTTTTTGGGATGAACTGCGGTGCGCCTCTTGTGGTGTTGAAGTGTTGTTTCTGTATGAACTCTAGGTTGTTGATACAGTCTTATGGTTTGATCTCTAGGTCGGTACCGTGGTTCTGGGCTACCTCCTGGCCGTGTTCTTCAAGTGGGGTCCGACCACGGAGCAGTACCTGCGGGTGCTCGCTGTGCCGGTCTGGACCACCCTCCTCTTCTACCTCGGTGAGACCTCCCTACTCCCTACTCACTACATAGTACACTCACTTTCGGTCAGGGCTTCCGAACAGAAACGGAATTATAACTTTCCTGGTTATGAGTTCTACCAATGAACTGATGTTCCCGAACCAGGTAGAACAAAAAAATATTGTTCCCAAAACGATTAATTTCGTTCCTGTCATTTCGTTGACGGTTGTTGAGGGTTGTTGTTTCAACGGAAATAAAACCGGTATTAACCGTCTACCATTATTCTTAAATAAGTGTTCCTGTTCCAGAACATAAAAAATAATAACGTAGGGGGCGCACAGTGGCAGAGTGGTTATAGAGCGCGCCAAACCACAGGACGAGCAACGCCGTGGGTTCTAATCCCCTCTGCGCTTTTCTGGAATGTCTCCCCCCGATTCTTCATCCCAGTTTCCAATTTAATCCTGTCACTCTCTCTTT
>OMKY01239249.1:0-19464 GCA_900302395.1 Bregmaceros cantori | reverse complement strand
TTATTATTTAAGTTAAAAGAGCCAGGACCAACATCCTTCAGGGGGCAAAAGGGTGGGAGAAGTTGGTTTTCCCTCCCGTCGTCCAGACCACCTTGAGGCCTGACATTGTCATCTGGTCAGAGCAAGCCAAGAAGATCATCCTGGTTTAACTGACTGTACCTTAGGAAGAAGGATGTGAGGAGGCCCATGAGAGGAAAAGTCTAAAATACCAGGACCTCATCATGGAGTGTAGGCTGTTCCCAGTGGAGGTCGGGTGTAGAGGGTTCCCGGCACAGTCTGTATGGTCGGTGCTCACTAAACTCGGCATATCTGGCAAGGAGAGGAAGAGAGCTATGCGCAGGATTGGGGAGGCAGCAGAGAGAGCCTCATGCTGGCTGTGGCTTAAGAGGGAGGAGGGAGGCTGGAGACCTGGAGCTGATGGGCAGTGACCTGGCCACCACTGCTGACCCGCCAGCTGGAGGGTGTAGCGGTTAAGGGTCGAAATACCCCATGAAACGGATCAAGAGACTCACGGTTCGGAACGATCCTCGGATCAGAGGTCGCGGAGCACAGATTTTTCTGATTATCGCAAAAAAAGACAAAAAATAAACATATGTTTCTGTTTTGTTTATTAAAACAAAATATATGAAATAAATTTCAAGACGAAAGAGGGATATATCTTCTTTTTAACATAAAAAAACAGTAAACAGCTTGCCTCACTTATCTTCAATGAGACAGTGTCTAAGTGACATGACATAAAGTGCAATAATGCACATCCTCATCTTCCTAAACAACATTTTAAGTTTAAGTGCAATAACGCCCATTTTCATTGCACATCTCTATGTGTAAATGTCCTATGGAGAACACCATCCCTGTCGCTATGGCTCCATCTGGCGGACAAAAAGCGCTGCTGCACGTGCCTTTTTATTACTTTTATAAATTATTGTGGTTCGCGGTACACGTGTGTGGACCGCGGACCACACGTGATCCGAACGGATCACGGATCAACAGCGATCCGTTGCACCCCTACTGGGCACCGTCTGACGACATCGGCTCCAGGCCAAAGGCCACAGTCACTTAAGAGAGGGGCTGTAGCAATGGCATCATGGGATGTATGAACAAGTTATTATTATTATTATTATTGTGATGTTACAGCCAAAATGGTGGACGACTGGACCTTACCACTAGAGTGCGCCCTAGAACTATTTGCACGCATGATTTAATAATCAGTGCAACTCGTTCCATTGTCTCATTCCTTTTGTAATAACTAGTAGAAGCAGCCAGCCTATTGGTCCAGAAGAACTTTAAGTTGGATTTTGACTGTATTTCAGTCAAATTATGAGTGGTGTGATGTGTAACCGGTCACAGACGACACCTAGTGGTCGGATTTTTAATTGGCGTGCGTTTTGTCTGTTTTGTGTGCTCGGACCTCAAGCAAGTACCAGAGTTGGCATTAGCATCAATAAGGCACCGGAAGTCTGTTTCATCCTGGCGGGACAAAATGCCAGCCCCCTGTATTTCACTACCTACCTGTCTATGGACAGGTAGTTCTAGGCTGAACATCACTTCCGAAGCCACGATGTATAACGCCTACCGCGTTATTTTACAATTATGGTTATAACTTCAATAATCTGCCCAACCCGTTCCATTTACTCATTCACGTTGGACTGACCAGTGGAAGTGGATGTATGAACACATCAGTGAGTAACTTGGATTTTGATTGTATTTTATCAATTTGTATGCAAAACGGTGAGGGAAGTGGGGTGTATGAAAGCAGATTTTTAAACGGTGTTGGTTTTGTGTGACGAATAATGCCACTTCGGACCACTACGGTGGCTTTAAACAGGCAACTATACATACACAGGAAGTGCATTTCAACTGGCGGGACAAAATCCCAGCCCCCTGTATTTAACGCGTAAACTTGGCATTTTGCCAGCTGTAACGCACTTCCTGTGTCTGTATAATTGCCATTTGTCACATAAAGCACACACCGTTTCCAAATCCGCTGACTACAGCTCGCTCTGTGACAAATGACACATCATCCACCCGCTTCGCTTAGCGTTGTGCATATTGATGAAGTACAGTTAAAATACGATTTGAAGTTACTCTCCGATTTGGTCACATGTTCTTCTGGACCAATGCGATGGCTGCTTCCACTGGTACATGAATGAGTAATGGGTTGCAGATTATTGAATCGTGTCTTTGCGGATCCGTACAAGAACAATTGAATGTGGAATAGCCCACCGCAAGTTACCAACATCATTTGTAAATAAGGCACTAGGTGTGTGCTCCCGCCAAATAGACCTGTTGAAAAATAGTCAAAGACACAGCAAAATAAATGGCACCAGAGTGATGTTCAACCTAGAACTTTAAGATGAACTACCCGCCAAACTCACACATGCATATATTGTTATAATGTAAGCATATGTAACACGACAGGGGGAGCTGCAATTAAATATCACACACAACGCAAAGTACTAGCCAATCAGAGAGAGGGTGGGAGTTCCCACAATGCAGCGGGACAAGCAGGAGGGTGGGAGAGAATTGAGTACCGTTAGTCTCCAGACAGAACGTAGGTAGGACTACGTATAACAGTCGATTGCCCCCATGGTATTGGCTGGTCAGCCCTTTACTGTCGGTTCAATCACTGCTAAAATTACATGTCCATTACACATATCATATTTATTATCACTACCATTCTATTTTGTGATTCATCATACAGAGCTTTTATTATTTTAGTGAGGTTAGTGTCTTCTTTTAGTGACTGTTGGTCTTGTTGATTGTGTGTCAAGGTACGTGTGTACCTTGTGCTGTTATTGCTGCTATGTGGAGTTGCCAAACAAATTTTCCTATTTTTTCCTGGAAACAATGTGACGGTGTCAAAAGTATATTCTATTCTATTGGTTTATGACACATTTCTGCACATTACCAAATTGCAAAAAAAATATGAATCATTTAGACTAATTGGAATTGTGTGATTGCTCATCCCATGGGACCTAACAGAATGGGGCAGGGCGTTTGGTTTTCTGGTCGAAACGTCCGTAGATCCCGGATTTGGTCTCTAAATTCTTTGCTCAAAAACTGACATAGGAGTTAGGCTGAATGTTTTTGTTTGGGTAAGGTGATGGTCAGTGAGGGTTGTCGGTGTGGTGTCATGGTGGTGGATATTTGGACATTCTGACATGACTGACTTGAGAAGCCTGTCTCGTCTCTGACACTTTTTGGATATTGATTCAGACATGCGTCGGCCCGTGCAGTTACCCTAGTGTACCAAAACAGCCCAGAGGGACGCGGCTATGTGTCAGTTTCTTGATCTGTCTCTCTGTTTCTCTAGCCGGGAAGCTTGTTGCTTTTGCTTGGTACACCAGGGGGAATCTTACAATTTACTCAATTCCTACAATTCGCCAGGAACTGTGATAGGTTGAAAGTGATGGTGATTGATCATGATGCTCATATTCCTCGCCCTGCACAAATTGAATAAATTATAAATTTTTATAATTTAAAATGCGTTCACATTTTGTATTTTAATATCATTTTAATGTCATAATTAATTTAAAAAGCAATAAATACAAATATATTTTTGGTTCTTTGGACTATTATTATTTAAATCGTTATTTAGACATGAGCGCATAGGAAGTAACGGAAACCGGAAATGTCGTCATCACCAACCGGGGAAACGGTCTGCCCCAGGATCCTGTCCTCCGCTACCAGGGAGCCAAACAACAGAACAGACCCCCAGACGGTGCTGCCGCTACGGGAAGCCTGGACCGACCAGCTGTCGGTCGGGGGAAAAAACAAGCGGACAACGGACAAACTGGACTAACCGCTCCACTGGACGTCACCGACCGGACGACCAGAGCCTCCGCATCGGACTGTCCGGGCGAGGCGACACCGTTAGCGGCACATTTCGGTGAGCTGGGGCGGCTCTTTTAGAACCGCGGCTACCCCGCTAGCATGCAGCGGGTTAGCCGCTACTACTGGGATTAATGTTGGCCGTTCTAGGTCCCGCTTCAGCATCAACATTAATGTTGCTGCGCGTGTACACCTCCATTCAGACTGAGACAATCCGATTAGATGAGCTGTACAACATGACTTGTGTGATGTCAAGCCTGTCTGCTATGTCAACCCCGACACTCCATATGTGTGTTTTTTTCCCCTGGGGTGTTGGAGGTGGGGGGTGATCGGTTTGTAGATGAATCATGTTCCGACTCCAAACGAATCGACCCACAACTTCCCAGTAGTCTAAAGGAATATACTCTCCAAAATCCAAAATGCTTTTTACGATGTACAGCGTCTTTGCAGTTTTGTACATATTTCCATATGTAATGCAATTGGAGAAACGGTTTCTGTTTCTCTTTTCTGTTTTTTTTTTCCAAAAATACACATTGTCTACGCGCATTGTCGCGGTTTTGTTGTAATCAACATACTCGGCCTTCCATTTGACGTGAGCTTGATGTTGTAGCGAGAAAAACTATGATATTTGCTCTTTTTTATGGCTCAAAACAATACGGAGAACAACATGAACATTTTTGTTTAAGGAGATTGTTTTATTCATTCTAATAGGTTTCTGATGGTCCCCATCAGAAACAATAGCGCATTTGATGACTACTATTAAGAGTAAATGTATTGTTAGTACCGTAGTAGTGTTAGTATTATGTTGTTGTTTATAGTCACCTTCTGAAATGTGTCTTTGCGTGTCACTGTGACGTCATCACCACACCGGTTGACTCTGCTTTGAAATGTACTCATGAAGTATGCATTCTTTTTTTTCTTCTCAAAAACATTTTGGTGTGTTTAATTAGACTGGGCCTCTTTTTAAATGCTTTTAATTTTCTAACTAGTGCTCCGGTAATGTGTCCTATTTGGTGCAAAAAGCACCTCCTAGTCACTCATCACATATTAGAAGACATTACCAGCAGATATTACCCATATACATTTTATTTGAGTTTATTTAAATTGTCTCTGTGGTTCTTTCACATTTTAATTCCCTTTGTCATATAATGATCTAGGCTTCATTTTTCGTTGTCTTAATTATACAGGCTTCTTCCTGTTTTGTGTTGATGGGTCAGAAAATGCACTCCTTGCTTAACGATACCTTCAAAAGTATTTGATGCTGGAGCCACCAGAAATGACATTTTGGGGAGGGGGTGCTTTTCACGACAGGGCTGCTTAATATGGTATAACGCTGGCACTGTGATTAGGCTGTTCTGAACCTGTGCGCCTTGTGTTCGTGTATGCGTAACGGTTTTATTAGGGCAGTGAACATCTGTCGTGGATGGGTGTGGGTGGTTTTGTGCGTGTGTCATGCTCAGACTTGCTGTCTGGGGCTGGGAACTATCTGTTTCAGTAGTTTTGCAATGATGCATAGTTCATTCTGTACCTGTGACTTGGGCTGTCAGATCAGTCGGATTTAAATCAAAATCTAATAATTTTTAAAGGGGGGGATTGTGAAGAGTGAGTTTTCCTTGACGATTGTGGCATATTGTTGAGTTTGTTACCACGGGACAAGACTTGACTGAGAGCGTATGATTACCATTTTATGTATTATACCAAATGTCATATAAGACACATAAAGTATGTGTATATCAGTGTCTTCAAACGCACACTGATATTGTACAATGAAACTGTTTCATAGACCATGCAACTGGCAACAGGCAAACTGAAGACCAGCAGCTATGTCCTTCTAGAACTGCTCCATGTGGCCATTTTATTTTGTTAGGACAGTATTAGTATTATTATATTTTAGTGATATTTTCTTCTGACAACATTGTGATCTGGAAGGTGATCATCAAACGACCAAATGGTTGAAGACCAAAAGGTTGATGGTTCGACAGTCCCCAGTCAGTGTCTTGGGCAAGACACTGAACCCCAAATGGCTTTTCTAATGCAAATGCTTTCCTCAATTTAAATGTTAATATTAATGGACAATCCTCAATTTAACCAGAGGTTTTTTTTTTTAATTTACTATTTCTTGGATTGAAAGCACCTGTAAAACGTTCAGTTTTGCAACGCATTAATGGAATCCTTCCAATGCGACTAGGGCCCGACCGATATTGAATTTCGGGGGCCGACACAATACCGATATTTGAGAAATAAGCACAGCATATATAGGCCGATAATTTTTTTTTTTTTTTTAATATATATATATATATATTTTAATTGTGCCGGAATAACCTGATACACTCATACTGTGTATGATCAATAATAATAATAGTTTTAGTTATTATCTTATTGTTTCATCATTAATTATAATGATGTGATAATGGGGCACCCCCCGTGGAGGAGCAGGCTGGAGCACTCGTCTGGATGCGGTCAACTAGAGGCCAAGCTTGGCTTGTTGAGCCAATAATTATTATTATTATTATTATTATTATTATTATTATTATTATTATTATTATTATTATTATTATTATTATTATAACACCGTGTAATTATTATTATCATTAGTCTTATAACGCTTCCATAACCTCCATAGTGCTTGTCGTCTCCACGCATGTCTAAACGCAGGTCCGGGGTGAACGTCCGGTGTGAGTGTCGACTCTACACACAACTATACTCTTGTTGTGGCTAGCGGAGGACACATGTTTAATCGCGCGGAGGACGGGCAAAACTCTTTGGCGAACTAAACAACAGCATTTTAATCATGCGATGGATGGATATACCTCGATGATACGCGGAGATGGATTAATTCCCGTTTTGTGGATTTGAGCGACACCCCAGCTTTTTGAACAGTCTCCTAATAGTTTAGAAAGCTTTGGTCTCGTGCGTTTTACCGCGGACACGTTCGAGTCAAACGACAAACACATTCATTGCCCTCTTATTTTGATTGCCTATTTTAATTTAATCATTTCACCCCCCAGTGTGCAAAACACACACACACACAAAGTTACATACACGTAATGACGAGGGAGTGGTAAATGTTGTACATAGTGCTGTCGATAAGGTTGCGGTGCTGTGGTTGTTAATTACTAAAAATTGTACGTGCATGTAATTCTGCAGTAAGCATGACTACGTAAGCCCAGGTCATGATGTGTTTGTGTGCAGGATGGCACGAAACGACAGGAATAGCACCTTCCGACAAAAACGCCTTGTACCATGCCCCGGTGATGTCACAATTCCTACAGAAAGCCTAACTCTCCAATATCCCTGGGTTTTCAGGGATATCCCTTTAGCAGTCGGCACCGATTGCATATCTCTAGTTTAATGTTGCCATCATCAAATGGAGGCATCAAAGAGTAGGCAGGTAAGATTCAGCCTCTGCAGCAAAGTGAACAAGCTGACCGAACTCTCCATACAGTGTATATGCCAAATGTTAACGCTTCTGTGAAGATCATACGCTGAGGGGCAGCTACCAGCAGTGCGCTTCCAGTGGCCAGTGCACTGCACTGGGGCGTCAAAGGCTGCGCTTGAAAATAATATTTTGCCCTCGTTGTTTCCATGTATTGCAATGATGCAAGGTGCATGACAGGACTGCAATAATTGCAGTCAAGAGGTTGGTTCTGTTCCATGCCGCTATGTCAGCCTCTATTAACCCGAGCAAGAGTGAGAGTGGCTAGTTGGGAACGGAGCAGTAGTTTAAAGCCATAAATATTGTACGTGCGGAGAGCAAACCAGGCGATACAACATTACAAATTAATCGCAAATTATTCAATTATCCTATTTGTTGGCAATTAATTCAGGCAATGATCTTCGGACAACTCTACGATCTGGTGAAGCACCAGGTAGCCACGTGTCGTGTTTCACTCAACGCATGTGGAAAGTGTCTTTGGCGAGCCCGGTGCACTTGAACACACGTGATGACAGCCATTGTTTGCGTCAGACAACCACAAGTGCTTTCGACACTGCTCGTTGAAATATTGGCCTGACCGTGTTGTGCCCCTTGTTATGGGTATGGCAGTCCCCTTTCAAATGACAAATTATTATTGTTATGTAAATGTCTACAATGTTGTCAAATTCAATGAGAATTCATCCTGCTGTTGTGATACTCCCCATGCCTGGTTTGATTTGCTGTATATTGAGTGCCAGGCAGGAGAGAGTAGCAAGAGTTTTACCGATATTCATGAATTCAATATTAAATAAACATGTTCTGAATAGGCTGCATATGCATGTTCATTTAAAGGGAAACGGCATTTTCCAAGTAATTTCCATGCGAAACCATTACCCTGAATGTCGTGGACGTGAATTCTGTATGGTTTGCCTACCCATGCCCAATGGTGGTAGACAAAAGTTGGAGCCAAGAGTACGTTTTGCAGGGATTGTAAAGACTTTTCCACAAATGTGGAAGTATTATAGCCTGGCAAGCCAGAACCAACGACTTGTTCAGGGTCGTTGGGTGTGGACCAAGCAAGAGACCCAGTCGATGTCATTTGTTTGGTTCAATCAGAGCTCCGTAAAGGCGGAGCTTGTGTGAGGCGAGGTTAGAGTGTGGATTTTTTAAAAGAATGCTCCTCCTACTGCCCGCCACTTGTCACGCCTACTGTTCTGTGATTTAAAAACTTGATTTGGATCCTCCCCTCTCTCGACCCTGCTTAATCCAGACCAATTGTGAGCTTGCCCGGCTAGAAGTATTTCACTGGACACCCTATCCAACATAGAGGCTCCATGCTGGCAGAGGTCTTTAATAAATATTGCATAAACCAATCAACCATCAATCAGCCATTTTTACAGACAATCCGTTAATCTGTTCATTTTGTCCTTTAAAATGGCAAAAGGGCATCAGCCTGAAACATTTGTATTGCATATTTTTGATGTCACACGCTACTTATTGCAGATTGCGGAACAGTTCCATTTCAGTATTAGCATGGAAGAGCATACTCCTCTGTGCTAGCTTTTAACATTTGGTTTTTCACCAAAGCTTACTTATTATCTTCATTCTATTCCTTGTGTTGCTAAGGGGCGCAATAGTGTTCAGTATCCAATAGAACGGATGGGATCTATGACGGAATGGCAGCATATATTTAACACGTTTGAGTGCGGTACAAACCAAACAATGAAATAATAGTCGCTGGCAATTAATTGATTATGAAATTTCTTAGAGTTGCATCTGGAAGCGGAGTGGACGGGATGGCAAATATCAGGGCGGGGCAGTGATGTAAAGGGCATGTAAATCATTGTGGCAGAAGACTAAATATCTTTATTAAAACAGGCTTACGTGGAAGCCCAGCCCATCAGAGGATTCTCCCAGCGCTCGCGGGTGTCGAAGTCCATCCTCCACTTCTTGGTGTTGTTGGCTCCAGACTGCATGGCGTTCTTGGTAGGCACGAAGATCCTCACTTTGCGAAGCTTCACATGCTCCTCGGGGACACCAGTCAGCGACGTGATGTCCTGTAAAGGCGAAACACTAGTAAAAAAAAAAAAAACAACCAAAAAAAAAACCGCTGACTCTGGTTTACCATAACAGAGGGCCGCATATTAGGAATATGACAGTGACTGTGTGTATCCATAGATTTTGTTACTTCCAATGATGGAAGTTAAAGAAAAATGTTCATGAGTGGTCGGCAGGAGACAGGTTGAAATTACACAAGTGTTAATTGACAAGTTTTAATATTTGCGTATGTAAACAACAGCATTTATTCACACTTGGTCAGATGAAGACTGTAAGCCAACGACACACATCTGTGGAGAATGACTAAAACATACACTCTCATTGGCCGAAAAATCTGACTGCCAATCAATTGGCGTGCACGACGAGCGTCCTGCTAGTAAGACACTTGCCGATACAGCAGGTTAATGTTTCAACTCAATGTTTCTCCCCACCGCCAGCTTTCTTGCATCTCTGCTCTCCCCTTCACCTCCTTTCCACTAACACTAAAATAAATAACTGATGAATAACCCTAAAAAAAGAATTGGCCTGAAAAATTGGCCATTTTAGGCAGCGCCCAAATCCTTACAATTTTTAAGGTGCCGCAGATAACTTTCTTTTGGTTTTTTGGGCGCAAGCGCCGTTTTTCATTCTTTGAGAGAGATAGCGACAGGATTAATCGGAAACCGGGATGAAGAGTTGGGGGGGGGGGAGACATTGCAGAAATGCCAGAGAGGAGATTTGAACCTGCGGAGCTGCTCGACCTGTGGTCGGGGGACGCGCTCTCTAACCGCTCGGCCACTGCGCGCCCCCTGCAGATAACTTTCTATGAACACCCAAAGTTGACTTGAAGAAAGGTAAAAGAAAAAAAAAGCTTTTCAGTTCCGAAGCTGTAGAACATTTTAAAAAAAAATGCTGTACTTTTTCGGTACGACGGCTATTCAGAATAATGCTAATACTCGAGTCATACACTTGTTCTTATCCCGGCAACAAAGAAATTCTACTGGATCAGAGTCCTTATTTGGAGACGAGAAGCGTGCATGTGGTCATGCCGATGTAACAAGGCTATTGCTAATAGAGCCAGTCAGCGCCTTGCTTTGGGCCCAGGTGATTTACACACTGCGGCTGTTCACCTCCCTCTCCCCCTACGTGAACAAAACAGCAAATAATGGCATCACATTTTCTGGACGGCGTTCAGTAGTTTTGTCTTGCCAGTTTCGGCAAGTTGCTTCACTTTTGAAAAACGTGTGTTTTATTAACAACGATCCAGTGATGGATGCGATTCGACATGGAAATTGGCGCCAACTTATATTAAGCGGACATAAATTGTAGTTGCAGTGGCAGTCCCTGCACGCCCCCACTCTGCTTCGCCTTCAACTCTGGAAAACCTCCTCCGACTCTCTGGGCTCGGTCTTGGACTGAGGGGGACGGCGTCATGACAAGTCATTGTGCAAGTTAATAATTCACTCAAAACCCTCTTCTCCGGCTGCGCTTCATATCACACAAGTTCTCGTCTATATAATGCTCCAATTAAAAGATCTCAAACGACTATTAGAATATAAGGCTGTGCGATTCTCTGTAAAATCGAAATCCCAATTTCTGTCCTTAAAATCTTAATTTGATTTGCTGAAGAAAAAAAAAAATCAAAACCAATAATTTCCTTAGTCAAATGTTTCCGTTATGTTCAAATTATTTCAACTGTGTCCCTATTTGAAATAAAGTATAGGAAACTCACCCTTGGAAATTAATACAATTAATTTATTTATACCAATCTTCTAGACCTATAGAACAAGAAAAATCGAAAAGTCAATTACTCGTACAGCCTGACTAGGAACAATTTAATTATTTGACAACACACCAGACACACTGCATGATTAGAAAGTGGCGCTGGTGGCGGATGGCACAAAGCACATTTTGAAGGTTTGAAAAACAATGAAGGTGTGGAAAAAAAAATGCATTTCAACATTGTCTCAACTAATACATAAGGCAACCTGGCCCACAGCAACAATTAGACCACCTCCAAGCTGTGTGTCGGCTGCAGGCCTCATCGCACCTCCCATCTACAGACTACCAACAGATTGTTAAAAGTAGAAGGAGGCATGAGGAAAAATAAGGAAGGAGCAGTGTGTGTTGGAGGAAGCGCCAAAGAGTGCGAGTTAATTATGTCCGGTTGGCACTTAACCTTAATTCCTTCTTGTCACACCCAGGACCAAAATGTTCTTTTTAGCATTTTTTTTAATTATTATTTTTTTCCATCTTTATTGGATAGTATTAGTCGGAAACTGGGTTGAAGAGATCGGGGGTAGACATTGCAGACAAGTTGACGAGCGTAGTCGAACTCGCAACACTGCGGTAGACACAGCGCCACTAACATGGATGGCGTCGCGTTGGGTGCGGTGTCCATAACCACTCGGCCAATGTGGACCCCACCTTTTTAGCATTTAAAAGATAGGATTCTCAAAGATATGTATACCAAATACCCAAACCATTGACATAGGCTGCTGGTTTTCTATCGGACTGGAGGAAAAAAAAATAGAATTAAGAGGCTGGAAAATAAATAAAATAAAAAGGAAGCATACACAACTCTTCATCCCGGTTTCCGATTAATCCTGTCGCTGTCTCTCTCAATATAAGAATGAAAAACTGTGCTTGCGCCCCCAAAAAATATATAACTTTAAAATTTGTGGATATTTGCAGCCACCAAAGTAATAACCTATAAGCAAACCAGCCGAATCTGCTAATTCTTTATACTCTGAACAAAATGATCAAATTTCAAATTGATGGGGAACACGCGGTGGCAGAGTGGTAAGAGAGTGCAGGCCGAGCAGCGCCACAGGGCCTCTCGGGCTTTTCTGCAATGTCCCCACCCTCACCCACTCTTCATCCCAGTTTCCGATTTAATCCTGTCACCATCTCTCTCAATAAAATAAACGGTGCTTGAGCCCAAAGCATAACTTTAAAAGAAATAAATGTAATTGATGCCCATTTGTCTCAATCTTGTGATCCCAATCTTGGATTTAGTGGATCAGCCTACGGTGACTACAGTAGATTGTTTGGGGCAGGTGCATGAACTTCAACATCGGTCAAAGGCAAAGGAAAGAAGGGATTACTATTCAGTCAAAAAAAATGAAACTGTGGCAAAGTGACATTGTAAACTGTACCCATTCAGCATGTATAAAAAGAGTCAAAATCTAAAAGAAAAAAAAAAGTGGCAGATCTATACTAGCCAATATATTATCGAAAACAATGTTTAAAAAAAAAAAAAAAAACTAGGATCAGTCCTGATCTTGGGTCGATACTGATCCCTATCCTCCATTACGAAATTACTCTGACAAAATGAAATATGGGATTTTCTCAGTGATGGATCGGCGGTGGGAGGTCTATTCATTGGTCCAAAGTAAAGCTTTTAAAGAGTCTTGGGACACCTCGACAAAAATGAACCCTGCCAAATTCCTGACAGAGTGGGAGTTCTATTTTGGCTAAGGGGACGAGGGGGGCTATTTTGGACACAGTCTAATGGACTGAGAGGGGAAGATCGACAGAGAGCGAGACTGTTGTCAACGGTGTGGAGGGAGGGGAAGCACAATGGCGATTATTTCAAAAAGAGTAAAACTAAAAAACGTCTAGACTGGCGCGGGAGCTTTTGCATACATTACGGACCAGGAGCCGAAACCGTCCCCACCGCCACCAACAACAGATCCCCCCCCTCCACCCTCACATCCCTATCCCTCCTCACTCCCTCCCCAGGTCTACAATGGCGGCGGTCCCCACAAAGAGGCCGTTGTGGCAGGAATGCGGCGTGTGTTCCCAGGAAGACTAGGGACCGGCCTAACCACAAAAGGAGGAGAAAACACACACAGCGCTGGTTGCCTACCCCATCGCCACACGTACAGGAAGCAACAGCGAGAAATAGAAGAAAGAAACAACCTATGAAGTTTGACACTATTCACTAGGGGGAGGCCTCCCCTTTACAATACCTGGGCGGCGAGTGCAGAATGGCAGGCTTAAGAGAAGGCCTCACAAGAAAGAGCCGACCGAGGCTCCGTCACGCCAAAGCGTGTCCGCATTTTTGACACCTCTACACTCCTTTGAATAAAGAAGAGGGAGTGTGTGTGTGTCTGTGTGTGTGTAGTGGGCTGGGGAGTTCAGAAAGTAACGCCACCATGTCTATCCTCCATAAACACAGCGTGTCCATCTAGAAAACCTCCATAAATAAACCATCAGTTCATTTATATCAGTTAATGCATGACCCATCATCCCTATCTCTTTATGCCCACCACACACACTGCGATTTCCCCCCAAAAAGTCTGTCTGTTCTCACCTATTATTCCTCCAGCCAAACGTGTTTAGGTTCCACATACAACACATATTTACTACCAAATACATCGGAAGACATTTGTAGAACTTTCCTAGAAAGTAGACATTTTATACTTTACACTATAAGCTGCACAGATATCATTTGTGGTGAAAATTTGTAGTTTGTAATTTCAATGATCAGCCCAATTTTTAGTGCCCTTTAAATGTGTTGCTCCAAATGGCAGTCCCCTATTACCAATGTCATGGCCCCACCGGCACACCCACCCTATTGGAAGAACACTTAGACTCCTCAATGCAAATACTAAAATGAAAATGTGATAGTAAGGCATCAAAAAGGTTTGAAGTATTACCAACTCAGATTAAGTAGACATCTTTTGATTACATACAAAGACGTGTTTCAAAACGTCCCTTTGGCATTCCAACTCTCATCCAATCACTCACAATACATCCAACAATATGGACTCATGTTCATTTGTACGTAGATAGCTTGGTGAGCCAGCATCAACAAATCGTCCACGCATCGCACATGATTAGAACGATCATTGGGTCTGGTGAAACCAGGTTTGAAAAACATGTCCGAAAAAGTGTCAATCAAATTGGGCTATCCAGTTAGAGCGCAGTAGGTGGGACAAGCAGCGGGGAGGTGTGACAACCAAACTCCGCCCATATCTCGATTCGAATAATTACATTGGTCAGCCTGTATACGGTTGACATCTGCCTGATTTGCCCAGACCCAATGTACCGTCTAGCGGTGTGCGATGCGTGGACGATTCTGGCTTGCCAGGCTAGTTATTGATTGACTGACGTCTTAAGAGCATTATCACATACCTATTGCTAAATCTAAATGCAATTAACCCTTGCATTAGGCATTTGGTTTAAGCATCATGTATATCATACAAAAACGTTCAGATAACGATTTTGTGGGCGTGTGCAGATACATTTTTTTGGCATTTTAATAATTTCATATTGAAATAAATGACTTGTGGTGTTACTTTAGACTCCCGAGATCCCTGGCAAACATCTCTTCAAACTGACCTGCAAATTATTTGAATAGAGATAATAGAGTGAAAAAACAATCACGTTTTCTGTAAAGCTTTTCTGGCTAGATAGAGGGGTGAAGAAATTAGTGTGTTGCAACAACATGCATTTCCTAGAACGCACATACCCAACAATAATATGAAATCATTAAGATTTATATTAGCCTCTGGAAGAGAGAATTGTTGAGTCAACAAAAAGGGAATTACGTTTCTGAAATTGATTGACGCCACCGGCAAACATGCCAACTACAGCAGCCCTGCGACTGGAAGTCTGCTCACGTGACCGCGGTAAGTGGCCAGCAATCTAGCGGAAACTTGATGATTAAGTATGATTATGTCACTTATAGTCTACAAAAATGCACCAAAATTTAAAACACTTCTTCCGTTGGATTTTGAAATTCTGCATTTCATCCAGATCTGTGCACAACTATTTCAGTTATCCTGGCGACAAACCAACGCGACCAAAAACATAACCTGCTTCGTGGTGCAGGTTAAAAAAAAAATAATATAGCAAAACTATTCATTTATGACGAGCACTTAAACTATGGATGGACCGGCCAGTTACGCACACGTTGAACACAACAGAGACTCACGAAGACGGACCTTTCACAATCCAATAAGCCAGACACACACACACACACACACACACACACACACATGCCTTGCATGCACATGTGAATGTGACAGCATACTTCCTAACACAAGCAGTATGTGGAGCGGGAGAGAGAGGTTCAGGCTGGGAGAGGTGTAGAGTCACCAGGGGTCAGGCTCGGTGGAAAGCCAAAACAGACCATATCTAAGCGGCCGTCTCCAGGCCATTTAGCAGGCTAACATGTCTCGAACAGGATTACACGCAGTACATGCAGCATCTGAGCCAGTCCACGGCCCATTTACCGAGACAACGCTGCGTTCCAAAAAAAAAAAGGATTACAACTCACTTATTCCCTTCCGCTTTCACTTGGCACTGCCTCATCCACAAGAAAAATGTGAAATAAGATGTATCGGCATGTTCAGATTGGATAGCAATGTTGATGCTTAAAAACGACACTAAACACTCATAAACCACAACTACAATATTACAATGTCTGCTTTCATTAAGTACTTCCTTTCTTCTAGACCAGAGAGATAACATACCGTTGTGGGTACTATGTATGTAATGGGAAACTCATTCCTCAATTAAACTCAGCTTCCTTTATTTTTGAACGGGGGATACTCTATCCCAGTGCTAAACAACAAACTGTGTACAACAGTGTACAAAAAGAAGTGCACAATACTCTGGATATCTATTGAATAATATAGAGTATAACGTGAAATGGGAATACTGGTATTCAGTTGTGTCGGGTTAGTGGTTCCTTCTATTCGTCACTTCCATGTCTTGTCATCTTTAACTGCTGTGGACACAGTCAAGTGTTTCCCAACCATATGAGTCAAAACTCCCCCACATCAAGGAGTACATCCGTTCTTTTGTGTGAATGAGATGAATGTAAAGCTGAAAACACTCCTTATTTCATCATCCTATGTCAATATCTCCACTTTCAGAAGAATCTGCACCAATAAGGGTCGTCTTTCTCCAGAGGCACCAATCGGGTGAATCCGATCCAGGTTGATGAACTAGTGTCGCTGCCGGGAAATGTAGAAGCACATCTTGTGGGACCATGTGCGTCTTGGGTGGCAAAGCTCTCCCTGTTCCTTCCCTCAGACACTTCCAGAAACTTGTCTCGTCATCTATAACTGCTGTGGACAGTCAACAGGCTCACAACCATATGAATCAAAACTCCCTCAGATCAAGGAGTACATCCGTTTGAGTGAGAGGAGAGGAATGTAAAGCTGAAAACACTTATCAATTCATAGGACGCTATGTGAATGTCGTAAATAATATTGATGAATAAAAGTAATAAATCTTGTACATCAGATGTTCCACAGGGATGACACAAAACGCTAATCTCAGAATCCAAACAATCTAAACAATCACTTATTTCATCTTGTGCAGTAATATTTCCATGATGGTTCCATCAGCCTACTTTTCCATGGTGGTTTATGGCATATTGGAACACTCTCGTCTTAAGCAGGGAGGCATTGGCTACTGTTCAAATATTTTGCATGATTGAAGCAAACCGATTTGGTTTGTTCTGGATACATTCAGAACCAGCAAATAGATGTAAACGAAAAAGCTGTTCGAATCCGATTGCTCTTTCGATAGTATGAACTCGAATCGTGATATAAAAGGAGCAGAGGTGTGCAATCAATGCCATTTTGAGGTGATTGATAATTTCCTCGTGTTCTAATACATATGCTCAAACTACACAAAACCTCTGGAGTGCGACCTAACTAAACATGATTATTTTTTAAAAGATTGTCACTGCACATCATCTGCGCCCTGCAGTTTAAATTTGACAAGACAGGCGTTCATCAATTGACCATCGTGAGCATCAGATGATGTCAACTGATTGTTCATCAATAAAAGATGAAAAGATTTTTAAAGGATTTTCATCAACACGGCTTCAGTAACATTCCAATTTCATATCGAGAGTATTAATTGTTGAGGGTGGGTCATGCAAGATGCTCTACCATGAACTAACGCAGGGCGTTATATTGATGTTTATAATATACATTGATTTTGAATATTAGATAGAGATAGATAGATTAGATACTGATCAGTGTTTTGGTGGTTTGGGGTGAGAGGCGCAGACTGTTCCCAGGGAGATTACACTGTGATGCATACAAAGACATTGGAGAATCAAACTTCCCAAAGAATTGACAATATCCCCGACGAGGCAGCACTGCAGTATATCCTCGAAGACAAAAGTCAATGCGCTAGTGGCATTATGTGCCAGAATGCGAATGATGTTTTTTTTTTAAGTTATTTTTTTACCGCAAGCCCAATTTTATCATTTTATTGACAGTGTTAGTGTGAAAGGGGGGCGAGAATGGGGACGAGCGTTTGTTAATTTTAATTTTTAGTATCTATTATCTATGAACGGTTTGCTGTTTTCTATGTTTGTTTTATATATGCATTGGCAATGTATGATGCTCATTACCATGCCAAAAAGGCCACTTTTGATTTGAATTTGATTGATTTGTGAAAAGAGAAAGAATAGGAAAGGGGGGAACGAAACAGAAGTTGAGAAAGACATGGATAAACAGGAAAATTTGCCAAAATTGGCTTGAAGAATGCCGAGGAGAAGTTGAACGGGTATCGCTGGATGCAGTCAGTGACGCTCCCGCCAGGACCACTACATTGTGTAGAGCGTGCATTGTGCGCGACAGTGAGAATGTGCACAAACTGCACATCGAAGTCTCAGTTTATGGACGTGTCCGTGTGCACATGTGACTGAGTGCATGTGCACTGAGTGTGGTGGCCTGCTGCACTGCGGGGTCACTGTGCGAGTCTGTGTTTGTGTCTGTGTGGCTAAACGGGCTTAAAGTATTTACACCCATGTACCGTAGGCTTAAAATACCAGCACTAAAAATAATCACGCATGACTGTTATTCAGATGTGCGTTACATTTTTTTCTCGCATATAGGACAGGGGCATTAACATCACACACACACACACACACAAAAGGTCATAAATCAATTAGTTATGAATAGTAATTATTCTCAGTTTTCTCTAAATCTGCCAAGAGGACAAATAATGTCCTTGTTGGACTAAATCTACAATCATGTTTCATTGTCTCTGTATGGTTGTAAGGACCACTGCTCTACGTAATGGTTATGTTAAAGCTTGAGGTAATGTTATAGGGAACTTCTTCTTTTGTTGTTTAACAGCGAACAAAACTTGTCTATGCAGGTCAATATCTCCAGTTTTACAAATATTTCAGAGGAAGCTTTTCACAGCTTGCTTCTGATCTGCTTCGCTGCTACTGCAAAGCTGTAGGAATGAACGTGACATCATATCCATTTTGAAGAGCCCAGAAGGCAAACTTGTTCAAGTGAATGTCATGATCGGGGACTTTTATTATGACATCACATCAGAGTGCATCACTTGCACTGAAGCAGAGGAGGCTGTGAAAGCAGCCTGCTCTGGCGTGAATGACCTGCTTAGTCAAGTGTCGATCGCCGTTAAACGACAAGAAGAAGAAGACAGCCTAGTCATTTTTTCAATGTGGATCAGGAAGATTAGGCCAGAATATATGTATGAAAATACTAAATATTTCATGCTAATTCACACCTCACAATAACCCTTGGACTGGGGCCGATTAATAATGTATTAATTGTTAACAAAATATTAGTAAACAACAAGAAACATGGATTAAGAAAAAGGTATTGTAAAAAATAAAAATACATCAAAATTGTACTTTTTCTTTATCCTCAATCAAAATTAATTTAAAAGCAAAAAAAGGCTGAAACACTTGTTTAGTCGACTCAAGAAAACCGATTATACTACAGAGATGCTCATTTACCTCACCCCTGCCAGCCAAGCATTCATGTAATGATGCCACTAAGTAGTGTCCTATCTCCCCTGCATGTCAGTATTCCTGCAGCCAAGCAAGTTCAGGTCAATCGCTATCGAAGACGAGTCATCGACAGGTTTTCCCAATCGGCCATCTCTATTGGACGGGAACGCCGTGTGCGCCCCTCCTCACATTTACCGACTTTATAAGAACCCTCCAGTTGGCCTCGGACTGTCCTCTGAGATCATCGGAATATTTTGTCCAGATGGAAGACACCTTGCCAAGCTCTCCGCCATAAAAAAGAAAAAGTGGAAAAAAACACACACACACTGAAACGAAAGAGTAACTAATTTAATGTGCTGTGTATCAAACGAGCCACCAACATTCTCAGCTCTTCCCACCCTCCTGTTTTTTGCCGCCACCCCCCCTCCGTCCC
>OMKY01239247.1:0-19233 GCA_900302395.1 Bregmaceros cantori | reverse complement strand
TGGGGAGAGAGAGAGAGCGGGAGGGGGAGGCTGGGGAGTGAGAGAGAGGAGAAGGCTGGGGAGAGAGAGAGGGAGAGAGATGAATGCTGGGGAGAGAGAAAGGGAGGGAGAAGGCTGGGGAGAGAGAGAGAGAGAGAGAGAGAGAGAGAGAGATGAATGCTGGGGAGAGAGAAAGGTAGGGAGAAGGCTGGGGAGAGAGAGATAGGGAGAGAGAGAGGGAGGGAGCTCGGCAATAAACAAGATGGAGTGGTGGCCACCCGTTACATTCCCTTGGTGTTTAGCGAGCAGGAGGCACGAGCTGCTATTTATTCATTGGCCCACTCAGTCATGTGACACTGGCTGCTGTTTCTGCTGTGTTTCATTAAGCTTTCCATTCAGATCTTGTCTGAACTGGAAGAGCAGGGGAGGTGGGGACATATTGTTGCGACAGCGTTTAGTGCTGCATTCGCAAAAAGAAAGAAGATTAAGCCCAAACTCTCCTGAAAAACTCCTATTCCAACGGAATAGGAGTTGAAAGCCAAAGGGTTGCTGGTTCGAATCATGACTCCATTGAAGCGCCACTGAAGACTTTACATACAGCTCTCCCCATCTCTCTCTGTCTGCTCGGTCTGTCTGCTCTCACATAAAGTAAATTGTCATCTTTGAAAATATCTCATTGATTCATTGTAAGACCCCACCTGGTGTACCCAGCAAACGTGACAAGCTTCCCGACAAGAGCCAGAGAGAGATCAAGAAACAAACAAAGGCCAGTTCTGTCCCCGCACCCGTTGGGTCTGTTTTGGTACAGAGTAACTGCACGGTTTTGTTGAATGTGTACACAAACGCATCATCGCCATGTGACGATGTCGAGTGATAACGTTCCACCCATCGCCATGTGCTCGCCCTCAAAAAACGTGATACACGGCCACAGTTGAAATTGATGTCAGGAGGATGTGAAACATGGCTGAAGCAAACAATGCATCCGCTATGAATACTTCCACAGCGACCGTCACACTAATGACAAATGACATGCTTTGGTCCGGGTCAACCAGGCGCTGCGTTTTCCTATTATGACCTTTCAAGGCCTGGAATGAAAAAAGACTAGCCCACCGCTAGTGACTGGCCCACACCTCCCGCCTGCCCCCTCCTCCGGCCGGCGTGTCGGCAGCAGCCAAGGTGTGGGTAATAGAGATGTAGCGTTTGGGAACCTCCACAGCGGTGACCTCCCAACCTCCGAACGTGGACTCGGCAACTCTGCTCATCCATCATATGGAAACTGTACATTAAAGCGTAAGTCCCAAGTCCCCGCAGGACCGTCGGGAATAAGTCCTCACATCTGCCAAAACCCAAAAACAAATACAAACAAAATATGTTTTGTTTTTGTTTGTTCTAAATTATTACTAATAGCTCTATTACAGCTCTATTAACGCTAGGTTGCGGTTGAAAACCTGTTGAATACTGTGAATAATATTAGCAGTAACAATATTTTGGATTTGGTTAGAATAACGAACGGGCTTAACTAATGCACAACTAATGCCGTCATTGTAGGAGTCATTAGTTAATGATTAAGTAATGAGAAATAATTAAGATAGAATGCTTAACTAAGGGTTAACTAAGGTTAGAATGATGGTTAACTATTGCTTACTAATGTTCAACTAGGCGCACTTATTATGAAGTGTTACCCACATTTGTGTATACCAATAAGTGATGGTGTCAGCAAAAAAAACTGCTGATGATATCAATGATTCAATTCCTTGGCGATTATCGATTATTGCATTAGTTGTCGATTAATTTCATAATCTATTAATCATCGATTAATCGACTGTTGCGGCGCTAATACATGATCGTTTTCAGACGACACACATTTAGGGCCAGAATCGCCCTACGAGTTGCAATTGCCAAACAGCAAACGTCATCCGTGCATCTTATGCACTCATCCCCACTCACCCACCATCCCATCCCCACTCACCCACCATCCCCCTTCTCCATCCAACCCCCACTCTGCCAAACAAGCAAACCACGGCACTGACCACAGGCAAGCTCATCACGTCGGCCTGGCTTTTCAATTAACTCAAGTGGCATCAAATATGTCCCCCGCCGCCTCCACTCCCAAACAAATATGTCCCTCGCCACCTTCACTCCCAAACGAAGACACAGCAGGCTCCGCCGGGTATGTGTGTGAAACGAACCACGGGGGTTGCTGCAATAGTACTGCAGCTTTAGTACTCCAGCGTTTCCTCTTGCTCTATATCCTCGGTGCCAAGCCATGTCTATCATTTTAATGACAAATCCATTGCCTGTGTGTGTGTATATGTGTGCTCTTGTATTTGTATGTGGGTATGGTTGTTTAAATGGGTTGGGATCAAGTGTTCCGTTTATTTGCGTTGCTTTGCTTTGTTATGTTATGTTGCTGTAAAGCACTTTAAATTGCTCTGCATGAAAAGTGCTATATAAAGTTTGATTCAATCCGATTTGATTGTGTACACATACCACAGAAGAGAGATCATGCAATGCATCATGGGTTGTGAATATTTTGGGATTTTTTTTTGTTAAGAAAAAGTATTTAACTGATCGGCAACTCATCAACTATTAATATAATCATTTGTGGCAGCAATAATGAACATTGAACATTTCAGCCTTGTTACACTAGCATACATTACTGTATTCTGCAGCCAGTTGGTGTGTGCGTTTGTAAAGTTGAAATTATATATTTTTTACAGATTATCCGATATTGTATAACCCCTAATTTCCGATACGATAACCAAAATATAGTTTTAGTCCACACCAAAACTGAAATAGTTAAAAGTATATCATCACTCTGGTCTGACCGTTTTGGCGCCGCTGAAGACTTTGCAGCCAGCTCTCTCCATCATCGCTTTCTCAGTCTTCCTCTCCTCCTGCCACCTGGCAGAGCGCCTTGAAGAATATTTTGCTAATATTGTGCATCTCTAAAAATCAGTGGCGAAACGTGAGCACTAAGGCTGGGCCTCGCTGCTAAAAAAAGATCTGATCGTGCTGCTTCAAGAGGCGATAGTAGCAACCTAGGCGTGTAGCAAAAGAAAATGAACACGTTTCTATAGAGCTAGCCTTGGTTGAACTAAGTTGATATATAGCACACTCCCAGTTTTCACATGACGCATCGGGCCCAGAGCAAAACCCTCGCTTGGTGGAAATGAGGATTTTCAGAGAGTACCAGAGCTAACCAGACCTGTCTACCTAAAATCCCTAAATGGTCAAACAGCACAGAACGAGATTTCTAGTCACAAAAACCAACTAGAAAGTATTAGAGCGGTTAATGTATTTTTTTTTATCTCCCTCACACAAATACAAAGTCTGGGATCGGGCGGCAACTAACTATTATTTTAATAGTCAATTAGTTGCCGGTTATTTAAACGATTAATCGACTAATCGGTTGGATTAGTTAGGATTTTTCTTTTACAAAATACCACAAATTCTTAGAGCGAGCAACAGTTACGAGAACTTAATCTTGTCAACTTGAAATATAGACATATATTCAGCAACATATATACAAAGATTAAGTTACTTCCTCTGACAGTAACGTATTACATGTCATTTATACCGTAATATTATCATGGATTTCTTCATATTCATGTTTTTAAAAATCAAGTACACCCGTTTCATATTTTCTGAAATGATTATGAAATTCGGTCGTTAAATGGGGGAATATCGGCACCAACTTGAAGACAACAGGGATTCTTTTCTTTGTCGATGATCAATTATTAGATTCGTCGCCGATTCATTTGATAATCGATTAGTCACCGATTAATCGACTAATTCGATTCGACTAGATGGACTAATAGTTGCAACGCTGCAAGAGAAGAGCCGGATCTGGTGGATATCGTTTATTTTGTGGACCAGCAGGGCAATCTTTTCTCCCTTTCGACTGCTAATCAAATAGGCCCCGGGCTACTTGGCACACGCACATATTTGGCACCACTTCAGATCTATGTGCAGAGGGGCGGTTGTCGTTCATCGAGCCACGCATGCGGATGTACAGGGCCCGGTCCTAGACAGGCAAACACTAACTGTTGCCTTAGAAAATATTAAAGCTGCAACCGATTAAATCGATAATTGATTATTGATGTAATCACCAACTAATTTCATAACCGATTAAATCGATGATAATTGATTATTGATGTAATCAACTAATTTCATAACTGATTAAATCGGTCGGATTAATCTTGTTCCATCCTCCACTCAAACATGTTTCATATTTGTTGTTCCCGATGCCAGTCTCCATTCCCATAGTCATGGCCATAGTACAATAAAGACAGCATGTAAGAGCTTGGGTGACAACCCAATATGTTAGAATTTAGTGGAATGGAAATGGTACAGCAAAAACCTTTATGAATAATTCATGCTAATAATTGATCAGATATGAATTGAAAAATGAAACGATAAATCGATTGTCAGTAAAAATGGGCAATTAATCGATCAAAATAATTGTTAACTGCAGCCCAAGAAAATATCTTCATTTTGAATTACAATGGGATTACCGTAATTCAAGTTTTGAAGTGATCAAAGAGAATAGTTTATACTGCCTTCCACTCCTTTTCAATAGAGAAACACGCCGCTCCTTTTTGTATCGACTGGCAGTTCTTTTAATTTTACCTTTGCTGATTTTGTCTTTATTGTTGAAAATATAATTGAAAACAAATGTTTATTTGCATGGGACATTTTAATGTATAAAAAGGTTGCGCACAAGAAGTAGACACACACACACAGTTATTGGGCAACGTTAGGCAGGGCTTAGTTTGAGAGGGAGCGCGTAGCATAGTATGTCAGCATACTAGCTTCCACCCCGGAGCTACTCGTCCTCAAATTAAGCACTGACGTTAAGTGTGTAAGTTGCCTGGGAAAGAATGCTTCCCTTTGCATCTCCATGGTTATGCACAGCTTCTGATACCCCACATTCCTCCCATCACATGACATAAATTACGATAAAAGTTGTTCATTTTAAATACAAGTTACCTGATGTTACACACCTCATACTGCTAAGTGACCAGTAGCCTGGTGAGCCAGGTCTAAGGTCTAACTCATCGGCCACGCATCACACATCGGTAGACATTGTATTGGGTCTGGGAAAAAAAAAAAAAAAAAAATCAGGCAGGAGACCAATCGAATCATTTGAAACAAAATGTGGGCGGAGTTTGGTTGTCACACCACCACGCCGCTTATCCCAACTACTGCGATGTGATTGGATAACACAATTTGATTGGCACTTTTTTTTCACACATTTTTTGACCGTGGTCTTACCAGATCCAATGATCGTTCTAATTACGTACGATGCGTGGACGATTTGTTGGTTCTGGCTCGCCAGGTTACGTGACCAGCAGACTATGAGGCCCATTTCTCCTACGCAGGCGTTTTAAATGAAGGCGGGTCATGGTAAGTTTCCTCTCCTTGTCAAGCGAAATTATTTTCATTTATTAATTGAAAATGTAATTTCAAACAACACATGAATAATTAGTACTAATGCAACTACTGCTACTAGTAATATTTGAACAGTACTATTACAATACCTCCCCCCCAAAAAATGGCAAATCAAAAATAAAATAAAAATAATAATCCAAAAGTAATAAAGTATTCAATGCAGTATTTTGCATTAACAATTGCTTAAATAAATACAGATGGTGGAACTTTCATAGTAGCTCTATTCCACACCTCATCCCTTTTCCCCAGGAGATATAAATCTAGTATCTAGAAGTCTTAAAACGCTGAGAGTAAACTTTGGTCATCTTTATGACGCGTAGTCAGATATTCCTCAAATCAGTCAGCCTGGCAGACCTCGCTTTCTGACCATCGTCCACATTGTATTCCTTGTTAGTCTAAGTGACTAGTGCTTAATCTGGTCAACCGGACTAGGCAGCTTAGTACCAGAGTGGTCCATGGTTGTGTATCGAGATTGGGCCATCAGATCTACACTGGCACATCGACATCAGCCGATCAGCTTGAACTCAGAACATCAGAAGCTATGACCCCGGGTGGAAGAATGACAACTGTCACCAGGTCTCTGAACCGGTTCAAGGAACGGAAACCAAAAACAAACTAATTTTACAGGAGAGGAAACGAAAAAAAAAGACTTCAACTGTTCTGGAATATAAACGGAACATTACGAAATCCACAAAAACTGTTAAAAACATTTTTTTTCGTTCGTGCTCTATATTTTTAACATGGGAGACATTTGTGCACCCATTCAACTTTCACTGTCAGTCATCGAGCCCCATGCATCTGGGGCTCCAACTTGTGGACAGACAAAGCGAATGTAATGGCGTTTTAAAACCGGTTTTCATGTTAATACAGTTGCACTGAAGTCTGAAAGTCCACCAAACATATTCTGAATAAACTGCATCTAAACTTAACATTGCACAATATAAGGTGCGTTCCGATTCCGAACCGGTATTTGGTTGCGGAACGGTTCCGAGAACGAAAACATTAAACATATGCCTGCCTGAACCGTTCGGAACTTAACGTTTTAAAAATAATTTCGTTTTCAAGCCCCGACTGTCACAGATTTCTGACAAAAAAACAAAAAAAGGGAGACGACACATGAATCCTTCATATAGTGCCACCCGACCACCGCAATCCCAGCCTTGCAGTACTCTTGGGGATGTTTTCGGATCCTTACCAAGGAGGGGGTTCAAATAAGACCTTCTGCGAGAGACCGAGACCTGTCAGAGATTAAGCTTTCAAGCACGTCATGGGTGGAGCAATGCCCTCCACCTCAATGTTCTCGTAGCATGATTTGAATTTAAAAAAAGCACACTGTAAACATCCTTCAACTCAAGTCGTGTGGAAAAATGTAGAGTATGGAGTACTGTACGAACTGTTCTGTTGGTCCAATCTGATTGCACGCAACGCCTAATCCGAGTTACCTGAACGGAGCGGGGGTGTTCACGGTGTACTGTCAGACTAGTTTGGAGTACAAGATAAGTGATCTCGGCTGTGTTGTTCCAACCCCCGGGAGGTTCTAGTAAGTAAACATCCATGGCACAAGTTTACGGCGAGATTTCCGATGGTTCCCTCTCGGAGATGAGGGGAACTGAGCTTCTCACATGCTTGTTTGTCAATCAGTTTTGTCAACTCAAGGCCGTTGGGAGGTGTGTGTTGGGGCTGAGCCACCATCTTTTTGTGTGGTCCATCATGGCCGAGCTCAGACGTTCTGCGACAGGAGCCGGGATTTTTTCTTTAGGTGGAGCCAGCCCCGGAGTTCTTGCACCGAGGGCAGCCTCATCTTGTCCTTATTCTTACTGTACACGTTGAGGAAGATCCCCAACACCACCAGGAGGCCAGCCCAAACATACCTGCATGGCAAGAAAGGAAGCGATATTAAAACTAGAATTATGCATCTGCGCCGGCTGCTTAAAAGGTATATTTACGATTTGCTGTAGAAGCTTCAATAAACCCCAGAAATATTGTAGAGCCAGGCTTGCTGCTAGCCTGGTCAGCCAGAACGAGCGCATGGGCTACACAAGACTTTGGGCGGGGGATAGAAATATAAAAACAAAGATAAATATATATATATAATCTTGGGTTCTAATATTTTTTTAGGAATCATTATTTTTAACATTGAGACATTTTAAATTTGGAATTTTTTTTAAACTAGGTAAACATTGTTCTAAAATTCTATAAAAATTCCAGGTTTTTTTGTGGATAAGTGGGCCCCGGAATCTGTAAATACGATTACGGTAGACCAAGTAACTTTTCAGAAACACACATACCTATCCAGGCTTTTAAACAAAAGTTATGTTTTGACGTTGGAAATCGCGTCTCACAGGCGAGAGAGAAAATATAATCGCTCATATTTTTTTCTGTGTTGCCACGATGGTTCTGAAAACCATGCCCGAGAAGATAAACATCATTTTCTAAATATTCTTACCGTGGAACTTATACCGCTGTCAGGTCAGAGGTAGCTCCATAGACATCCATATGCATATGCATAGAGATCCCTAGGCATACAGCGATGCGCTGGCCGCAAGTTCGTTATAATGGGGAAAAAAAAACACCTTTGGTGCAGGCAGGATTAAATAATTTCGTAATCATAAATGTGCTAAACCTTACCAGTTCAAAAACTAGAAACACTACCATATGATTGGTTGCATGCCAGTTATCAGCATTTGCTCTCGCCTGGTGAGCCAGAATCAACGAATCGTCCATGCATTGCACGCGATTAGAGCGATCATTGGGTCTGGTAAAACGTGTAAAAAAAAAAAAAATAAAATGTGTCAATCAAAATCGTGTTATCCAGTCACAGTGGAGTAGGTAGGACAAGCGGTGTGGAGGCGTGACCACCAAACTCATGTCTCACGTCGCCCATACCAAACTCCGCTCATGTCTCGATTCGAAAAATGTGATTGGTCAGCCCATATATGGGCGACGTCTGCCCAATTTGCCCAGACCCAATGTACCATCTAGCGGCGTGTGATGTGTGGACAATTTGTTGGTTCTGGCCACAATTTGCCCATCTCTAAAAATCAGTTATCGCTATTGGGCCAAAAATATTAATTTGGTTGGTCAACAGGGCTCCAAACCGGTTCAAGGAATGAAAACGAAAACAAGCGAAAATTTACGGAATTTCACGATGTGCAGAAACGAAAAAACATTATCCACATAAATCCACAAAACCACTTAAAATGTTTTTTGTTCTCTATATATTTTAACATATCCTATGGCTGGGAGACTATTTTTGTCCACTTTCACTATTTGTCATCAAACCCCATGCATCTGGGGCTCCATCTTGTGGACAGACAAGGAAGCGAATGTAATGACATTAATACAGTTACACTGAAGTTTGAACATCCACCAAAAATATTTTGTATAAAAACAATATCTAAACTTAACATTGCACAATATAAGGAACGTTAAGAACGAACAAAATGTTTGTGTTCCGAACCGGTTTAGGAACGATATTTTGGTGGTGGAACAGTTCCAAGAACACAAACGTTAAATATAGACCTGCCTGAACCGTTCGGAATGGAACATTTTAAAAATAATTTAGTTTTCAAGCCCTTGTCTCTACTTGACACACTCCTGACATGAGACCCAACCAAAGCCGCATCACTGCATGACGGTGCGAACGACAAGAGCTTTGCAGACAGTCCTGAGGTCACAGGAAACTACAGCGCAACTTTTTCTGTTGTTTCAGGGAAGTGCATTGCCCTTGCAGTCAGAAGTAAGAGCAAAATCTTTCGGGTTTGGACGTGCTTGGACGAGAGAAAAGGTTGAAAAGGTTGAAACGCGAGACCTCGGACTCGTCAGCGTGCCAAGCAATATAAGCGAGATGATATAAAAAAAGACAAATATGAGACGAAGCAAGAATGAAAGTGAATGTGCAAAGAGGAATGAAACTGGCCAAAAACAAACGGGTAGAATTTGTGTATGCATGTGCGTGCTGTTCAAAAGAACCGACCCCGGCAGCGTTAATGAGACGCAGGGGTGGACGCAGGTCGATTTGAAGGGAGTGGGGAGGGTTGGAGCGAGCGGAGGGCAGAAAGGTCGGGTTCAAGTGGTACTCACTGAAACGTAAAGGGCTTGGCGAAGAAAAGGAAGGACAGTACGATGGTCATGGCTTTCCGACCGGTGGTCACTGCAAAGAAAAAAAAAAAAAAAAAAAAACACAACACAGGCGGGCGGTGGGTAAGGAGCAGAATTTGAGTTCTCTATACTCATGCGCTTCCATAGCAAGCGACGCCAAAGGCGGCAACCATCGATTCGCCCAAGTCTAAGGTCATAGGAACAAAAAGGCAAGAACGGCCGCCTTCCTTATATGGGCGTCATTAACAACTTTCATGATGTACTTTTGGTGTGGAAGCGGCTCTGTGGTGTCAACGGTCGCGGCTTCGCCGATCTGTTTGCGGAGCGACGGCCGGGTCAGAACTCAGAGTCAGAACACATTTCATACTAATTGTGTCCAAGGTCAAAAAAGTGCCTCTTTTTTAGCTGAAGGCTGAATTTTGTTCATAGGTGAGTCTTATTTCAATAAAAGGAAATGGCCACTTCAGCTAGCGGACATTCACTTTTTTATGAATTAATTTTTCTGTAATCTACTCATGTTTGAAGTTCTACACAAGCCATAAATATTTCAAGGCATCTAAGGTATCAGTTTCAATACCCTAATAACGGCTTCATATAAATATAGTTACAAATTTGAGGTAGATGCAACGTGTTTTACACCCGACGCTCACTTCATGAACCTGCCCCAATACATCAGTGTTTTTATTTATTTTTATTCATACATTTTCATCATTCAATCATCGACAGCCCCGAGATGACACCATGAAAACACTGACCTGTGACGGCGACTAAGGCTCCAAACAGTTTGATGAGGGCGAGTACGTAGGAGATGCCGAAGTAGCCCGTGAGCGAGAATAGGAAGGCGTAGCCGTACGTCTTCACCGGATGCTGGGAGACACAATAACAACACGTGAATGCATGGTTGGAGAGTGGGGACCTTACCTTCTGGTTCCATTTTTAAACACTAGACCTATGCAGTAGTCTCCCGCCAGTTGAAGGTATACCCCAGAAACTACCATCGGGAAAACAAAGCTAAAACAATGGGGGGAAATCCACCCGGTTAAAAGTTATGGACCAACCTAAAATTTAGCCATCTTGAATCGCAGATCGCTAGACGTTGCATTAAGTCTGGTAAGATCAGGGTCGAAAAACGTGTCCAAAAAAAATAAATAAATTAAAAAAAAAAAAAAAAAAAAAAAAAAAAAAAAAAAAAAAAAAAGTGTCCATCAATCGCGTTATCCAATCACAGCGCAGTAGGTGACGTGGTGGCGTGACAAACAAACTCCGCCCACGTCTTGCGTCATCTATACCAAACTCCGCCTACGTTTTGATTTGAATAATTCAATTGGTCCGCCCGTATATAGGATTCGTCTGCCTGACTTTCCCAAACCCATTGCGACGTTTAGCGATGCGCGATGCATGGACGATGCGTTGGTTTTGGCTCACCAGTCTACATGCCTGTTTTGGCTCTGGTGGCAAAGCATGTTTCCCTCCTCGGAGATTGAGGAAATAAACCATGTTGTACTGTGTCATCAGGGAAACTCACCTCGGAGCAGAAGGTTGCTGCAGGGCCTAGGCCGCCCACACACAGCAGGCCGGCCAAGATGTACACAAATCCAATGGAATATGAATAGAGCACCTGAAATACACAGCAGCGCACAATTCATGTTTGTTGAGAAAGTCACTGTAGATCACCATGATGCATGGCTTCAAATAATTCCTGCAGACACTTTTTTATTCAATTAAATTGATTGGGATAGTCATCTGCAGGCTGACATAACTGGATTGGATTTTGGACTTTTGGCTGATTGTTGAAAGATTTACAAGCAAGCAATGAGCCACTAAACTACCCACAATATCCATGTTTATTATGAATTATTTTTTTGCGTGCAGTGCTCAACACCAGCAAAAGAGCATGTGTTACCAACAAAATCCTCTATGAGGGAATACCTAGGGTGAGCGAAAAGATTGCTGTAAGGAGAATGAGACTTGCAGGACATTGCCAAAGACACAAAGAGCTACCAGCCAGTAAACTGGTGCTATGGAAACCTACACATGGGCGCCGGCCCAGAGGACGCTCCACCCTAACATTCGTGGACATGCTCAAGAAGGACGCGGGAGTCCATAGCACCAGCGAACTGGCCAAACGTATAGAGGATCGGGATGACTGGAGGCAACCATGAAAGGCTCGTCTGAGGATGACCTAGAGGTTATTTTTTCATTGATATAAATCAGATTATTTCCAGACGATAACTAACACCTAAATATGATCCACAGTACAACACAAAATTGCTTGTAAGGATGAAAATCCACACATTAGAAAGTATTATAACACAGCCCGTCCTAAAGTATTCTGGCCAGAAAAAAATGTGTGTGTTAGGGTTGTTGCTATTTGCTATGAATTATTATTTTTTCATTCATATAATCACTTTCATTTAAATCTTTCAATTTCTTTTGTGTTTTTGGGGTCCTTTTAGGCCTTTTCGAAGAAGCGGCTCCCAGGGTAACTGCGTGTTACCACTCATTCGGACCGAACTCGGTCTGCTTCGTCAGACCTAAACTCTGAAACAGTCTGCCGCATGGAATAAAAACTATGAATCATCAGAGCTTTGTTGAAGCCATCAAACAGCTACTGCTAAGTAAGCAAATATGCCAACACTAGGTCCTAGTCATTCCCACCTACAGACAAATTGAGTTTAGGCCACCGCCTCCTTGCCGCATAAGGCTTTGCCCTGCTACTGCCATGCAATAATAAAGAATGATATGAACCCCCCCCCTTCCTCCCATTGCCCTAGCTAGCAAAGGGTATTTAACTTGTTTTCACCTGTTTCCACTTGTTTTTAGCTTGTTTAAGGTCCCTTCCGGAGTATGTGTACTCCACCAACGGACATCCGGGTGAAATATAGCAACTCTGCTAAGCCCGTTTTGTACAACCATCTTCTCATGTCGCGTATCTCATGCTCAAATGTTCAATGGCTCTGTGCTGTCTGTCCTAAAATAAAATTCATTCATTCATTTTCCAGGGCACGGGCATGCAGCAAAGATGTTTGCGAGGGGAAGCCAAACAACAACTTTTAACCAAATCATTAAACTTTTTTTTTTTTAAAAGAACAATCTTTGGCCATTACCATCTCAGAGTTGGAGCCGTTATGCAGCTTCATTGCCTTCTCTTGGACGTTACCGATGGCTGCATCAGCACATAACGCCATGGAAATGAGCAGCACACCTGTAACAAAATAAACAATGTGGGGTTTTCAACAAACATATTGTTATGCGAGAGCGCAGCGTTCAGTGAAGTCTCGCAGGAGTTCGGCGAGACTTTGAGAGAGTTCCCGCAAGCCCGCCAATAACCCATCAGTCTTGCAGTTTACCCTTACCGATACGGATCAACACCTCTAACCGCCATGCTCGTTGAGCCTTACAGTCCCCGGGATAGCCGGTAATTACTATTAGTTGTTCCTAGGGGTGTAAATAATATCGATTTTGTATCAATATATCGATACAACAGCTGACGATACAACGTATCGATGTGTCTGCAAGAGTATCAATCTTTTTTCTGGTCTATTTTTATCCATTTGCTACTGGACATAATTGCACTCCCCTATCAGGTTAAATAAAAAAATAATATAAAATAATGAATTCTTGAGTATCGGAAAAAAAACAAATCGTTGGGAAATAGATACTGAATCGTATCGCCATGATAGGTGTGATTTACATCACTAATTGTTCCTGGAAGTAAGACGTTAGTTCCTTTTATCACTACTTCAAGCTGCGCTAGTCAATTAGCGTAGCTAGCGAACGGGCGTTCGCAAAACTGGGACACAGTTATTTATCACTATTAGCCGGGTGAAAACCATGCGCTGCCCCATTAGCTTGTTAGCGGCGCTACCACCGGGCGCCATCATCGGCGCCGCCACCTGAAGACGTCATTGGAGTTGAGCTGCACACGCAATCTCGAACCTTCCCTGCATCGATCATTGACTTGTTACGCGGTGTGCTAATTCATCCGCCTCCCAGCAATCCTGTATGAGAAAACGCCATGTAACAATATCATTTGAGAACCCGGTTCAACAGGGAGTGCCATGGTGTTCCCGTTCTGGAATCGATGGCCACAGGATCGCCTACCTGTGAAGTTGAAGTTGGGTGCCAGCTTGCTGTCGGCCAACGTGAACCAGATTAGACCCAGGCTCATGCAGAGAGCCGCAGAAACGTCGGCCATGTTGTAACGTTTCCCTAAAAACACCACATGGGGAAGGCTTCAAATCATTAACAGCAGCATAAACATAGCAAATCCAAGAAATTGCACGCTTGTGAATTCATGCTGCATTCTGTGTGGGGCCTGGCCATGCCAAGGCTAACGTGTATGTGTGGAGTCTGACCACTCATGCTTAACATAAACACGTGGGGTCTGTGGTTGCCAATCTATATAAAAGATATGAGATACTTTATTTAGTCACACACATGTACAGTGAAAATATTCCTCCGCATTTAACCCATCCCTGAGGAGCGGTGGACAGTTGCCCGGGGGCCAACTCCAGATTCTGAGCCAGTACCTTGGCCAGGGGCACTGACTGGAGCAAGGTCAAATAGAACACGTTTTTTGGATGTGTTGGGTCTGCATCTCCCCCGTTAAAACCCTATGGGATGATTTTTACAATGCAGTGTGTTGGGTCTGGCCACGGCTGGTTTGCTTCATTTTTTTTTTCAATGGCTCTTGTGATTTGGCCCGTTCACCAGCCCTGTGAATTTGGTGTGCGTACGTCAAAAATGTGATCGTGGCAACTGTGTGCATTTCTTCACCCGTCATCACTATATTTTTTGCCAGTTTTCCAGGATGTATCGGAAAACCATCAGAGGTCCAGCTTAGAAGAGTAATAGCAATACGAGTCCGTCCAAGTCGCATGTAACGCACTTTCCGCCGTGATGCACGCAGAAGTAGAGAACCGGAGAACAGCGGAATAATAAATATTAAAGAATTTGGGCAGAGAATAACATAGGTTGACAACCAATTAAAAAAATAAAGTTTATTGCAAGGGTCGCGTCCAACTACCCGACTTCAATGACCCCCAGGTTGGACTGGCTAGTAATCTAAAGGTAAAATGATGGGAGGGGCATGTAGCTAGTGTGATGAATGGATTGCCCAAGAAAAACCGGTTCCACAGCAAGGACTCACCAGCTGACCTAAAGAGCTAGCTAGACCAAAAATCCTAATATTCAAACTAGAAGTAGGCAGTCGTTGCCAACCACTGAAGGGATACGCCTTTTAAAAACTACCTTTTGTTCACTTTGACAGGAGGTGTGTGGCATAATCTTATTCCACACCTCTTATTTTTTATCATCAGCAGCTTTTTTTCTACATACCTGAAGCTGAAACAAAGATGTGCTTTATAAATAAAGTTGTTGTTTTTTTATCCCCTATACGCAATAAAAGCATTGATAAACCCCAGAAATATTATAGAGCCCAGCTAGGAAGTGTGACATCACAGACACAGAGGATGTGTCCGAGATTGCTTCCTATCTCCCATATAGTGCACTGAGAGGGGCGCACGCCATTTTGTAGGGGTGTCCGAATTCTCCATGTACCCTATATAGTGCACTAAAAGTATCCCACAATGCACCGCAAAAAGTAGTGAGCATTGGATGTACCCTAGACGAAGCAATATAACCCATAATGCATTGCGAGATGTTTTAAAAATGACAAACTTTTTAAAAAATGGCCCGACCACGGTAAATAGTTATAAATATGAGAACTAGATATTTTGCTTGATTGACCGATACAGATAACCGGTATGTAACCGATATAGTGAATTTTAGAGCTGTAAAAGAAAAGGCTGTCACTAAATTGTCAACCAGCTTGTTAACATAGTTGGGAATAAGTTAGTTATCGCAGTAATTTTTACATATAGTCAATAATTAATAGTTACTTCCCCCAATATCACCTAAACAAAACATTTTTTAAATGATAAAACCATTCTTAATGTGTTATTGCTTTTTATGATTTTCCCCCACATTTTATAATAATTTTGACGCCGCCGACTCACTTATAGTGCACTATAAGTTTATACTTAGTGCATTATATGGGGGATCGGGAGTAGAGGATAGGGAGCGATTTCGGACACAGCCAGAGTCTATTTTCTTTTTCTGTCAGGCACCAAACTCACCTTGTATGAACACTCCACCAATCATGACTGGAATAAGCTTGCAGCATTTGAAGATGACCTGGGTGGGGTAGTTGAGGTAACCCAGGGAGGTGTTGGACAGCCCCATGGTGGCCACTGTGAGGAAGGCTATGATCATGTACGTCTTCCCTGGTATCCTGTAAAGAACATCGGCAACACGTCATGAACAATGAAAGCATCGTTAGGAAATCTTATACCCTCATTCTTTCAGGTCGTCTGGGAGAATGTTGGTGATCAAAATAATCGTTGGTTGGGGGACGCGCGGTGCCAGAGCGGTTAGAGAGTGCGTCCCCCAGGCCGGGCAGTCCTGTGGGTTTGCATACCCTCTCCGGGTTTTCTGCAATGTCTCCCCCCTCGGACTCTTCATCCCAGTTTCCGATTGAATCCCTTCACTATCTCTCTCAATAAAGAATAAAAAAACGGCACTTGCGCCCAAAAAAAAAAAAAAAAACTTTGAAAATAAAATATTAAAATAATTCTTAGTTGGGGTCCGCCTTGGCCAAGTGGTTATGTACACCGCACCCAACACGACCCCATTCATATTAGTGGCGCTGTGTATACCGCAGTGTCCGCGTGTTCGACTCCACTCATCGACTTGTCTGCAACGTCTACCACCGATCTCTTCAACCCAGTTTCCGACTAATCCTATCCAATGAAGATGGAAAAACGGCGCTGACTTCACCTCCGGCGTTTGTCGTGTGTGAGTTGGAGCTCCACAAATCCAAACAAGGAGTAGAACCCAAACTGGACCAGGGTCAAGTACCAGCCGAAAGGCCTGAAACCTTCTACGGAGAAGATCAGCTCCTGGGCGAGAGAAAGCAAAGTCAGTATGAATATGATTACAGTATTGAAGTATTGTGCAATTTTGCTGCTACGACAACGTCAATTCTGCCATGTCAAACAACCTGCAGATAAGGGTGGAGCAGTGCCAGAGTGGTTATAGAGCGCCACCCCCGGACAGCAGTGCCGCGGTTTCTAATCCCCTCTCCCCTCACTCTTCATCCCAGCTTCCAATTTAATCCTCTATCACTATCTCTCTTAATAAAAAATGAAAAATTGTGCTTGCGCCCAAAAAATAACTTAAAAAACAACCTGCAGATAGCCGTAGATGAGGTAGAAGACGAACACGCCCGTCACACAGATGGCGAACTGGGCGACGGAGCTGAAGCTGCCCAGGTTCACCCCCAGCACCTTGAGCTCGTCCAGGGCCTTGATGTGGGGCGACATCACCGTGCCGTCGCTGGACGACGGAGGAATGGTGATGGAGAGGTGCTTGCGGGCGCTGTTGTAGCCCACCATGTTGAACTTGTCGCTCATGGTGGCAGCAGGGGGGGGGGCCCGAGGCAGGCTGGCACCGGAGAGACGAACCCATCGAGTCAAGTTTTACATTTATCGTGTTGCGTGACCAGACGATAACTAACACCTGAATATGATCCACACGCCCAACACAAATTTGCTCTTAAGGATGAAAACCCAAACATAAACAAGGATTAGAACACAGCCCGTCCTTAAGTAGCCTGGCCAGAAAAAAATATGTTTGCGCTAGGGGTTTTTCTATTTTTGATGTGATCGTCAATCGCATTTTTTTTGGCCGCCTCACACAACACACATGCCTGTGGTGTGTGTTTTGTGTGAAGGGGAAAACTAGGAAGAGACTTTGCTTAAAGCTTGTTCATGGCGAGTGCTGCGAGTTTTGCTTTTTGGCGATTAATAGTCATGTACAGTTTTGAAATATAGCCCCTTTGCAGACAGTAAGTGCCGTGGGAGACTCCGCACGGCGGTGAATACTCGCTATACAGCAACTCAGCACCAGCAGAGTGGACTCCTCCTCTGCTATTGGCTACTGTACCTAAACAGCGCCGCGCCGTTTTTAAAATTTTGACGATGTCGTTCGGCTGGTGGACTGGTGATAGTGGGAGGGGTAAATTGTACACAAATCCAGGGTAAATTTTCAAATTGCCGCACTCCTAGTGTGCGCAATAGGGTTGTGCAAAAAAAAAAAAAAAAAAAAAATTGAAAATGAAATCGGGTCTAACATCTGTCTGTAGAATTTAGAGCACTGGTGAAAAATGTTTGAAATGTTAGCAATGAGTGAGCAAAACAGAAAAATAATTCACGCTAATAAACAATCCCGATTTTAATTGAACCGATTAATCGTCTGTAAAAATGGGTGATTCATCCATGAGCAAAATAATCGTTAGTTGCAGCCCTAGTGTATAGTTTACACCAAAACATTGAACACATGGTCTCCTCGTCAACTAAGGACGAATAAGTGCACAGTGTGGAAACCGGAGTTCAGCATCAACGCAGAACTTTTACTAGAAAACAGTCAGGACTCAAAAACTGGTCGTTCGCGTTTGACAGCGGCCAGCTGTTGACTTATCGAGCCTGTGTACACGTTGTCGTCTTGGTCATTGTAAACACCAATGACGTTCTAGTTCAAATCACGTCACGGGGTTCACATTTTACAGAATCCATCAACTCGTATTAGGTTCAAGTTGGAACAGATTCGGACGAAATAATGACACCGTAACCCGTGGCTTCTTAAGAGTGTTAGTATGCTTTCTTTTTATTGTGCGATCCTCCACTAGCCTGGCTCGCCAGGCTAATACTCCACAACACTCGCCAGGTAGTCGGCCGAGTTAGAAAAATCTGCGATGTGTTGTCCGTAAACAACTTTTAACTTTCGTTTGTGTTTGCTTTATCTACACAGGTAGATATGCGTATTGTGAAATGTTAAATGTATAGAGGCGCGTTAAGTTAATTGTGTGTGCTACACGTTGAAAAGACATGGCTGACAAATCGGTGAAGTTTAATTTGTTATTTTTTAATTTTATTTTGTTCCATTGGGTTTATTTTTTTCATTTGTATTCTTCCATTTTTAATACTCTAATAATCCCAATCAGCAAATTATGTACACATTCAAGCACCAATTTTGATTAATTTATAAAACATTCATGAAAAACACAAAGTAATTGATACAACACAAAGACAACTGAAAATGAATGAGCATAGCGAGAGCAAAAATGAATGAATAAATAAATGAATAACTCATAGCCTGAATAGTCTGGAATGAAATCGACATCTCCAGCATCTTAGCAACTGACTCAGTAAGGTCTATTCGCCAAAAAACATGCGCGTTTCCCATCAAACATGTCGCTACCTTTAACAGCACTTCCGGGTATCCCGAATCACCGCTCCTCTCCTCCGGTGGAGCCCGCGTACACCGTCATGTTGCCGGGCGCGACCACGCTCCAGCAGCCGGTGTCTAGTCCGTCATCATTGTTCCATCCCGGAGTCGTCCATGCCGGCTACCCGAGTCAGAGTCGCCTGTCACCGGTGAGCTAAAGCAACGTGTTCCCTCGCATCGAACTTGCCTCCCTGCCAGCCAACAACTTCCGGCTTGCGTGAACTCTGACCCCTCTTCCCATTGGTCAAGTGAGGTGACGTGATGTGATGTGTAAAAGTTAATTAAATAAAAGATGAATGAAATAAAAGTATAAATAAATTAAGAAAGATTTAGTACAGCAACAGGACGAGT
>OMKY01239246.1:0-15507 GCA_900302395.1 Bregmaceros cantori | reverse complement strand
GTCATGCTATTCCAATAGTCGTCATGCTATTCCAATAGTCGTCATGCTATTCCAATAGTCGTCATGCTATTCCAATAGTCGTCATGCTATTCCAATAGTCGTCATGCTATTCCAATAGTCGTCATGCTATTCCAATAGTCGTCATGCTATTCCAATAGTCGTCATGCTATTCCAATAGTCGTCATGCTATTCCAATAGTCGTCATGCTATTCCAATAGTCGTCATGCTATTCCAATAGTCGTCATGCTATTCCAATAGTCGTCATGCTATTCCAATAGTCGTCATGCTATTCCAGCACATGCACCATTTTCTAACTTAATGACAGTGTTGGTGTGACGAGGGAGCAGGGCCAGGCAGACGTGCAGTTATGACCATGTCTCACGGCGCTGCATGTGCTGTGGTCAAAGGCGCGAGGACTGGGACTGGCTTTAACAGCAGCGGTCTAACCCACTGTGCCACGGGGCCAGCCCCATCCCTACTTTGAGCAAAATATTTTGTGGCCGTAGGGTGGATTGCCCTAAAGTGGGCCACTGCCTAATGTGCGACATACAAGCTCCAGAGGCTCTGGCTCCTCTCTAAACTAATGAATGACAGTGAAACTATGTTAAAGCAAACTATGATAATTGTTATGGTACAAAACTGGAACTTAGTAGAAACCCAAGAGACCTGCAAGAGAGAGTGGAGTTGCAAACTCCTTTAATGAATATAATACAAAATGACGTGTCTGACTATGATTAATATGAACAAGTCTATCTAACAATGTCTCTGGCGCGATGACATGGCGAGGACGTCCCCGATGGACAAGCAGGTGAGTTCGTGCATGTGTAGATTGCAATACTCAACTTCGGGGACGAGGAGAGGTGGAGTGAGGAGGAGGTCCGCTTAGTGTTCTTAATCAATGGTGAACACATACGATGGAAGAGTTGAATTGCCGCTAGCACTCAACACCACAGGACTCGTGGCAGGATTGAGAGAGTTGTCCAGACTGAGACAGCATAGGACTATAACGGTTCACCTTGGTCAAGTACCTACCAAGGGAATTTTATTCCGCCGCGTCAGACCCAGGACAGGAGGGGGGTGACCAATCCTGAACCGCGTTGGGAAGAAGATATGAGCGGCAGGTTCACGTGGCGTGCGGTGCGTGGAGGACGTCGTCCAGCTTGTGCAGCTCGCGGACGACTTGTGTCAACTGTTCAACACTACGTTTCACTGTCCCACCTTACGCAACTGACTGTCCCAGGGGAATAGGGGGATCCTCCCTATATAGAAGATGGCATCTTCTTCTTTATATTATGAATTGATTTGGTTTAGGTGGAATTTGTACCTTCAACATGTATCTTTCCTCTGCAGGTCCAGAGCTCGGCTGGCAGACACAAAACCACGGGACAACATGAAGACCATGCAAGGCCTGCATTGCAAGTTGTATTGGCCCAGTCCACAGACACACACAGTAAGTAGAAACCCCACTACTGGGTCATTTACTCATTACTGGTTATTATTAAGTTTGGATCGCCCTAATGTGGGCCACTGCCTAATGTGAGACACCAAAGCTCAAGTGGCGCTGGCTCCTCCCTAAACGAATGAATCCAAGAGAATGGGTCTGGGAGTGGAGACTGGCATTGGGAGCAACCTATACTGATTCCAGAAAAGGACGTGGGTCGGCAACTAATTGAAAAACCGATGGACTAAACTGTTAATGACAGAGGAACTGATCTTCATTGAACACACGCAGGCTGGAAAGAACCAATGAGCTTCTTTGGTAATGTGCAGACCTGGGAGGGACAGTTAGACAGTGATGCAGGTCTTTCAGTAATACATTATAGTCACAGATGGAAGTATCATTACTTTTAAAACCCCCTACAATTCACACATTCCATTTATTGGAATGGGTTTTATTTTAGAACATTCAATTGATTATTGCGTGTCTCTGCGCTTAAAAAAATGCTAGGTTGAGTTGAGGTTCCACGTAATATGTTGTAGAAATTATGCTAAATGTAACTGCTGATAACATAAAGATGAGGCTCTATACTTTCTATCATGAATTTTGTTCATACCCTTTTCTATGCATTAAAATGACTCGAAATAAAAATGTATTTCGAGTACAATGCTCATTATGAGAAGGTTCTGAAAGTTGAGCTTTGCTGTCGTGAGCTGATCTACAACGTGGAAAGAGGTAAAACTGTCGACTACGCATGGGTCTTCAATTAGCTGTAATGACAGAATTTAACATTTTCAAATTGTAGTCTTTTTTTTTACTTTTTAAAATCATAAAGTAACTGAAAAATGTAACCACCACTGCGGCAACTTACTTAATGATTTACTATGGATTTCATAGCGACTGAAACCAGTTAGAAAGGGCCAGAGATGTGACCAAGAATTGATTTTAATAAAGCAACAAAAAAAGCAAACAATGCTATTATAAAAGCAAAACGATTGCTTGCTTTTAACTTTATTAAAATAAAATTCTGGAGGTAAAACTACAGCATTGTAATGATGACTTGACTTGGAGTTGACTTGGGACTTGACTTGCCAAAGAAGACTTGGGACTTGAATGAGGGTCTTGGTCGCATCTCTGGAAATGGCATTGATTTCTGAGTCGAGCCGCAGTCGGGAAAACCTTAAAGTCTGTGTTGTTTTGAAGGAGTGATTGTTTTGGTTGGTCAGAGTTCAGCCTTCTGTTTCTCTGCCTGCGGCTGAGGGTGTAAATTCTCTCGGTCTGAAACGTAAACTGTAGCGTACCGTGATATGTAGCGTACCGTGATATGTAGCACGCCGTCGTAGAACTCTGGGAGCGCAGGCTCGGGATTCCGATGAGCGCAAGCCCCTGTGGCATGTGAGGCATGCGCGACACTTGACAGGGAGGATGAGACATCGGCAGAGAAGAGGAAAACACTTAGAGGTCAAAACATTCATCAGTCGGAGAGTGCAGAACTCCGCCAACATGACCTGATCCTCGGCCCCTCATCATAGTTTTTTCAAAGTGTCTGGACATGTTTTTGCCTGCACTGCACTTTTAGAGCAATACCTCCAATTACCACCGGAAATTGTAGGGGCAGTATAGAGGTAGTTCTCCTATTCAGAAGAGTAGTAAACTGTTGTAGATAATATGCTGCCTGTCGTCTAATTCATGCTTTTCCAAAATCAAATAAAATATTCTTTGTTTACAAACCGATTAGTATTGATGCACCTCCAATGGTGCACCAATCAAAAGTCCACCTTTTGATTAAATACTACCGACCGCTTTAGAGCTGCCGTTTTGCGATTTCCCCCACCCCTCACCATTACCATATGTTGCGGTTTTGTAGGTGCGTTTTCTGTTTTGTTCATGAGGAGGTGGGTGACTACAAATAGATATTTGAACTGCACTTTATTAGTAAAATGAATGTAAAACTAAGGATGTTTCATTTGCGTTTTTTTGCGACAACACGCAGACCTTCCATTTATTGTCTATATGACAAAGATGCAGGCTCAATATGTGTGTATGCCTACTAGACGTCAAAATGCTTTACTTTTAAGACATTCCGAAGACGGAACTTTTACATTCAAAGTAATCAGAAGAAAAACCGCGATGCTCCCCCTTGCAGTGTTCCCACCACAGTTTATAATTCAGCCTTGGAACGCATTTTTCACAAGTTGCCAACACTGCCCCCTCATGGGCACACCAAGTAATAATAGTTAACCAAAGGAGTTGATGAAATGTGCAAATTTCATCCACATCCGTATGAAGGAGTCCTTGGTGCACCGTGCCCATTAGCCCCATTCTGCCAAAATGATTAGCCTCCGAGCGTAGCATATCAGCACATTTGCAGTGCACGCTAATCTCCGCTGGCGGGGCACCAACACGTGCACCTCTAGGTGTGCCGAGGTGTCTCCGCGGCGCCCAACCGACCTTTATCTGCCTCCTCGCCACACCTCAGCCGCTCTCGACCGCGCCTCGGCCGATCCATGGCAACACGGCTCCCAGAGGCTAAACAGCCGTTCCTCACCACCTTATAAGGAGCGTGTGCAGGGTTTCATTTGTTTGTCAGAGTGGGAAAAAAATAGACCCCACGGTCTTCACGCCGGGCTCTCTTGCAGGGTCGAGCAAAGCGCGTGCTGTCATTTCTCACTGTCAGAGCGTCATTTGACAGTTTGCAGACCAACAGCGACTGTGCGTTCCTAGTGACAGGGAAGAAACGGGAAAGGACGTTGGAATGTCGTTCCCCTGGTCTGGTCACTGCGCTCACAGCTGTTGAATAGCATTACATAACGAAGCTGTACTCGGTCAGCAAATATCAGGCTAGGAATACTTGGGCATTACAGATGCTGAATTTTGGTTAATACTGCTAATTTCATCGGCTCTGCAGTACTATGCAAGGCAGGACTTGAAATCTGCCTGACCAATTACTTGCAACTAACTATTATTTTAATGATCAATTAGTTGCTGATTATTGAAACGATTGGTCGATTAATTGGTTGGATATTTTTCCAACCCCCAAAATATTCAGTTATTATTGAAAAGTACACTTCTTGATTTATACACTAATAGTTTGATGGTTTTCTTCATATTTTATCAGCAATGTTCAATCATTTTAAAATTAAAATAATCAGAAATGATCAATCAAATTTGTGTAGATTCATTGGTGGTAGTGACAGCAAAAAATGCTTACAATAAACTCCCTGGTGATCAATTGATTATTGCATTAGTTGTCGATTTAATTTCATAATTGATTAGTCATCGATTAATTGACTGGCTCCACCCCTAAGAACCTAAGAACGTTCTTAACAAGGTATTAAATGAAGTCGTTAATTAAATTAAAGTCGTACAATCAAACAGTAAGTGGACACAGTAGGTTGTATTGGGTATGAACTTTGAACACACAATAATTGGACGCGGTAGGTCTTCTTGATTTTAAAGGGAACGGCACCAAAATATCTTCTTCCCTGATCTTAGCTAAGTCCATAGATACTCACTTACTTGCTTAGCAGTTCCGGGTTAGCAAGCGAGAAACAATATTTTTTTCTTATTTAAATCTGTTATGTTGTTGTTCCATGACCAAAGTTGCGTTACACAAAATCAAATGTGGGAGCGATTTGTTTAATCTATATTCATCCCCGCTTGGATCTGTGGGGGTAAATTATGCTAACCACTGTGCGCCAGAATCTTTAATAAGAAAATATTAATTGTTTTTGATTGTGTGGTTAATTCTTACTTACTGTCTGTTTCAGAATATTCGGAGCTCTGAAAGGTGAATATCTGGTCGGCAGCCATCATTTCATGTAAGTACTTGAAATTACTAATGGAAATGTTAAAAGCCAACCTAATAACTAGACATGTCAGTGAAGCCCCTTGCAGGCTTGTCTGCGATGTGGTCACCTGATCTCTTCAACCCATTTGAAGGATAAAGATGAAAAATGGCACTAACGCCATAAAAAATAACTTTTGGTGTACTACAATGCATTCCTCATGGATGCGTCCAACACATTGACAGCATCCTCCCATCATTTTCATCAGACAATATTTTATGCAGAACATCACTGTGATTTGTAATGAGGGTGCATCAATTAGTCGACTAATTGATTATTATATTTGTTTTCTGATTAATTATAGAATCAATATTATGAAGAATTGAATCATTCCTTCTTGTCAGCAGTTTCCTGCTGACGCTACCCCCATTGTGTCACACACATATATTAATGAATCATTCCTTAAATACAACATATGAAATGGACATTATTGAGAAAAAAATGAATATGAAGCAAACCATTAAAAATATTATGGTATAAATCCATTGTTTGTTGTACATTTGTTAGTTAATAACAACCAAATCTGAAGTTGGCAAGGTTAATCACTTTTAGTTATTGTTGCACGCTGTGATGTATTTTTGGACTTTTTAAAAGAGAAAATATCCAACTGATTAGTTGACCAATTGTTTTGATAACTTGGCAGCTAATTGACTATTAAAGTAATCATTAGTCGCTGTAGATTATACTATTGATTGCAGTTGCAATTCTTGGAATAGTTGTTAAAAGTAACCTCTCCATCACTCTTGGTATTTGTGTACATGCGTGAGGTGCCTGTAACGTCATGTGTTCAGGTGTTGAGGGTGTGTAACGCCTTCCTGGTGCTCACAATGCCAACCTGTTTATCCACGCCTGTTACTGCCGCCGCCGCGGCCTGGGAACAACAGCTCCGAGCTCTTTTGTCAGTAGTTGAAAGAATGCACACCCTGCACATGTGTTCACTTGAACACTCGTTGACACGCGGAAGTCATTAATGCTACACATATCTCTGTACTCCAATATATGTGTATCTCACAGATATAACTTTACAAACATTCATCTAAGCAATACTTCGTGAACATCTAATGTTCCTTCATTTTTGTTGTTTTACAGAAGCAGTTTCCTGTGGCCCTTTTTGTGAAGATTCTTGCCGCTTGTCATCCAAAGCCTTACTAAGGCAGCAGTGATCCTGAAAACCGGAAGACTAGTTAAGGCTGGCACAACTTTACTAACTAACCGGTCGCGTTCACGGCAATGCTATCTGCAGCGATGGTGTCCATACTCGCCCCCAGCTGGCCCAGGCGCAACCAGCGAAACAGGAAGGGTATTCCCACAAACGAGGAATATGAGGTGCAAAATGCCGGGCACGGCTCGCTCAGTGGAACTCAAACATCGCACAGTCGGTTCCTAGCACAGCACAATCAATACCCAAGGGAGCAAGGGCTGAGGAGCGGACTTCAAATTCCTGAGAGGAACCCCTTGCTCGAGGCCAGGAACAGGGCTCAAGGCTGGTCCTCTATGAGTGTCCCCGGCTCCAACCTCAATTCCCCGCCTCAGAGCAGAGTGAGGTCTCATCAAGCTACATATGAACGGGAGACACATCATCTCGACAATCGAGACGATCTGGTCGGCTACCACCACAACTCAAAACCGGCCATACCGAGCCCTTCCCTGCCAAACGATTTGTACACAAATGACCGTGTGTCACAGATTTCAAGCAATCAGGGGCAGCAAGCGTCCAAGCCGACCACCAGCAGCCTCCTTCTGTCGCTGAGAAGAGGAGTTTCAAACTGGAGAAGTCCTACTCTGTCTGAAACAAGTTCTCGATCTTTGACGGATCCTGGCAGGAACAGAGCTGTAGTACCACCCAATGCAACCAGCCTGACTGATTCCAACAAAAACAAAGCTGTAGTGGTTCCCAGTGCCGGTGTTTCTCAAACAACAAATGAAACCTCAGATCGATGGGCTCCTCGGGCATATTCATTGCATGCCTACAGCACGGATAAGAGCAATGACAATATCTCACAGAGCAGTAACATGACTCCATTAAGTGCTTCAGAGCTGCTAAAAACCCAACATGGTCGGGAAGAGAAAACTCAAGATCACAATTCTCCAGATAACACAGATCCCAGCAGATCGTCTTCACATAAGTACACAATGCTGAGAAGCCGGACTCTTCCAAGAGGCACGACACTGAGAACAGAAAGTTGGTGGAAGCAAATGACTCAGGAATGCAGTCCACAGCCAGAGGTCTCCAACATCAGCAACAATAATAACACTCACAACAGAGGCGAGACACGTAAAAGCAACAGCATTACAACCTCCCTTAGTGCCAATGACCACTTATCAAGTCGTAGCTTTGCCAAAGCTGAGGGAGTCCATAGGAACAGTGAGCTTTTCAGAACTCTAGACTCTCACAGGATCAACCCTGGTGAGCAGAGAGCTGGTCAGCCTCCTAACACCTTTCTTGTATCATCTATCGGCTCGAACCTGAACGAGAAGTCGCACAGCTCAACAATTAGCAGCCCTTCAGATGTAAGAATATCTGAGGTCATTTCCACACCAAAGAATCAAAATGAAACCCACACCATTTACATCCCGAGACATTCCCGTTCTATCGATGGCACAGATGGTGCCTGGCAAAGACAGAAAACTGCTTCCTGTCAGGACATCCGAGCACGTACAGCCGTCTTGCAGCGGTGTTCTTACAACAAACCAAAGCCACTTGAATTTGAGAGGACCTACCCTTCCATAGCCTCACTCGTACACCCAAAAACCTCTTTGGTGTCGCAATCGACGGGCTCCATTAAATCAACTGGTGGCACTGTCAATGATTCCACCATTCCAACGACCACCCCTGTGTCCACCGTACACCTCACCACGCCCATCATCTCCTCTTCAACCCCTTTCAGCACCTCACTGGCTCCTCCCACGCCTAAAGATCCCCGGTCCAGCTCCGTCACTTCTTCACCTGGACTCCCCCCCTCTCCTAAATCTGCCTTGTCTAAAAAGTCTTTTTGCGGAAGCCTTGACGCGTCAAACAAAAAATCCCCGACTTCGGAGCCAAAGAAGAGAAGGGTAACCTGGGAGGATTCAGTCGACTTACAGCAGGCTAAGGCTGAGAAGGAGAAGGCACAGGTGTCCACTACGACAGCAGGCAAGGTGAACCCATTGTCTGTTCCCAGATCGCGTAACTTGGATGCTAACTATCTCATCAAGGCCACAAGCCTACATACTGGAGAACGAAACGACATGATTTCTTCTCCAAAGATGTTTGAAAGGAACCTGGATCAACGCACTGTGTTGACATTGCCTGCAATGGAACGGAGACTGTCAGACAACACCCGCCCATGGCGTTCATCTACATCCCTTTCTCTCCCACCAGACACTTGCTACGAACGATTCAGCTCTCCGCCATACTCTGCTCTCAAAAAGAATCTGCTAAAAATCTCAGACATTCATCAACATAGTCCGACGCCGTCTGTCAGCTCTCAAACATCTGGATGCCCAGACCTGATCTCAAATGTTTCAAATTTGACCGCAACAATGCATCCATCAGGACGCATCTCTCCAAACCCGATCGTACACCTATCTGGCAGCAACAATGCCATCGCCACTGTGGAATCAGTCGAGAGCAAAAAGTGCAACAACTCCGAGCCTGTCAACACAAACACAAAAGGGCCTGCCTCTGGCTGCGTGAGTGTGGTTGAGACGCTTGTTTACAGCATAAATAAAGTAAATTCCTCACCTTCGCTAGACTCCTCCTCTCCCACTCGACGAGTGGCTGGGACAAATACCATTGTGGACTCAGACACCCAGAACAGTGTGGCTGTCGATGGTTTGACCTATGGAGTGAATCAGAACATGAGTAGCCCAAGAGAAATCCAGTCTCCTCTATACACACTGAGGACATCAAGTGCCAGTTTACCTGCCAACCAGCATGTGGAATATTTAGCAGAAAAATCGAAAGCTCTTAGCAAGATACAAGAATCGCGGTCCCAAAGAGGCATGTCTAGTGACAGTGGTGTCAGTGATGTCACCTTAAGGTCTAACAACACGTCCGAATGTAGCATAAAGACAGAGAGTAGAGACGAGAATGCAGCAGAGGACAAATGGAAACAAAACCCATATACTCTCACGCCCCCCAAAACGCTCGGTGGTCGTGGAAACTTTTCCACTTGGTCTGACAGATCAGCCCATGTTTCTGTTCCGAAAAGCTTTTCATTGCTGAATGAACTGTTGATGGAGACCGAGGCACAGGCTGAAAAGAAAAATTTGAGGCGTCTGAGTCAGCAGCAGGATGAAAATAAGCCAAGCAGCACATCACAGAGCACCGACACAGAGCCTCGCAGGCTGTCCAACGGGGACCCACACTGTTCCACAATTCTAACGGTCAATTCCATTCGCTCTCCTTTTGCTCCATTGTCACCTACGTCTCCCAACTCGGAAAATGATGAGGTCTTTTGCGAGTCTCCATCCGAGATCACTCTTAGTCCTTTGGGAACATCTCGGCAGCGGATGTCAAGTTCATCGACTGGGCGGTCCACTCAGGATCGATCGCGGTCTGGCTCCTACAGTTCTTGCGCAGATTTAAAGTATGGGATTGATGCCGGACGCTCCATTTCTGTGAGCTCTGTTGTCTCCAGCCGTCGCATTGGGTCCAATCGAATCTCAAAGGGATCTCGCGTTCTCAGCATAGAAGATCTTACTGATCCAGCACAGGAGCCTGCAGCATCATCTCAGGAAGAACCCAAGAGCTACCAACTGGCCTCTGAGGACATCAGGACAAGATCACTTCCACGATCTCTGACAAGATCCCTTTCCCGTTGGTCTACAGACGCAAATTCCACCAGCTCCTCACACGACTTTCCAAGCTCCACAGACAGTGCTCTGTATAAATACTACTTGGAATCAAACCCCGCCTCGCCGCAGTGTCCCGCCAGGCCGATAGCTAAGATCAGCCATGTGTCCCCAGATCCCTCCGCTGATATCAAAGACTGTCACAAACCACCCCGAGCAGCTGCTAACCTGGCAGACTTTGACGATTCCTCAAACAGCAGCTCTGAGTCCACAACAGATGATGAGTATTACGTTGACTCTGCAGGAGAGGACAACGACAAAGAGAGCGAATTGTGATCGAAGATGGTACATAGTATAGCTGTCAGTGAACTTCAACTTGCACATACAAATATGCATTGGAGAGGAGTGGCAGGGCGCAAACTCATACACACACAGACACATGCTCATCGGGGTGACAGATGCGCTTTGTTAGAAATGGCTTAGTGTTAAAACACTGGTTAATTTGCATTACAACATATGGTTTATGCACACACACCCAGGTCAAATACATTGATTTGGTTCACGAAAATGCACTTCCCCGCCTTCTGATATTGCCCAGTGGTGGGATGCCGTAAAGTCAGTATGCATTACGTGATGTCTTCTGTACTCCGAACGTGCACAATCATAGCGTGCAGGTTGTTAAAGTCTTGTTCTGTTGTGTAGACTTATTTTTCTTATGTTTAACAGCGCTAGACTCTCCTATGCAGTTGGGGACACACTCACATAGATGACATTGGCACAGCTGAAACTCAATATTCAAATTTAACTATATTTTTATGATTGGCTCAATTTCTTTAGACCCAAACCCTTTAACGACCCATAATTTTGTGGAAAATAGCGATTCAGGAACATAGGGATTTGGGAACATAGGGTGTCCCCAACTTGACCAGCAGCGATTATTGCTATGACCGTTCTTGGTGTAAGATATGTATGTGTATGATGTTGTTTATCGATTTCTTCTTGTCCAACACTGAATGAGGATCACTGTTCTAATGTCCAACTTTTCCAAAGTTGCATCTGTTGCGCCTTGTTTTGATATCCTGTCAGAACAGGGAAACAAGTTTCTTTTTCATTACTTTCAAGAAAGAAAGGGTTGCTACAAATGCGAGCTCAACTCACAACATAGCCTTATACCACCGTGGATTAAATACATTTTTTTTCAAGTTATTTGTTGAATTGATTTGATTAAGAATTTTACATGGTCAAAAAAAATCTAATAATTGATTACTTTTGGATAGAGCCAAGTCTATTACAGAAAGGAGGGCTCCTTGCCGTGAATACAGTGTACTCAATGAAAGAGAGAAGGGCTCCTTAGTGTCACAGTGTACTCAATGAAAGAGAGAAGGCTCCTTAGTGTCACAGTGTACTCAATGAAAGAGAGAAGGGCTCCTTAGTGTCACAGTGTACTCAATGAAAGAGAGGAGGCTCCTTAGTGTCACAGTGTACTCAATGAAAGAGAGAAGGCTCCTTAGTGTCACAGTGTACTCAATGAAAGAGAGAAGGCTCCTTAGTGTCACAGTGTACTCAATGAAAGAGAGAAGGGCTCCTTAGTGTCACAGTGTACTCAATGAAAGAGAGAAGGCTCCTTAGTGTCACAGTGCAGTCTTTGAGAGAATTGGGCACTTTTGGCAATGCTTCAGGCCAGGGCCTGTCATGTTTCATGTTGCGTGTAATATTGAAGTCATTGTAATTTTGCTAAAGGAAATTATTATTTTTATTAATATATTTTTGAAAGCCTTTGAACAATCAATTACAAAGTCGGGAGCTGTGGAAACCCCTCCTCTTCTGGTAGCCACGGGAAAAGGGTTTGGCTGAGTCATAGACTGTTGTCTATGTTGTCTGTTGGGTCTACCGACGGGTTGCACTTTGCTGTTGATGTTTTATTTTGTTGTTGTAAATAAAAAGGATACGTTTGTTGTTGACATTTGTTTCCCTCTTTTGACTGATATCTAAATGTCTCTAATGCAGCATGTTAATATTAAATGTTAATAAATGTTAATAAATGTTAATACATGTTAATAAATGTTAAATGTGTTTTAGCCCAGAAAAAAAATTAACTTTGCTCAAGGACACACACACACATAAATTGCCTTCAGAAGATGGATTTGCAAATAAACCCATTTGGTTTTCAAATATACTCATTTGGTTTTAGTATGGTCAAACAATAACCAAATGTGACGCATATATTGCACAATTTTTAAAAGATTATTATGACCTGGAAGTTGTTGTCAGTGACCCTCAGGATGTAGTTGGCTGATGCGACATCCTCTTCTTCTTTTCTGTTGATTGGCTGCAACATCCTCCATCAGTTGATTTCAAAATAAAAGCCCTATTATTGTATTTTCCTAATGCTTGCCCTAGAATAGATGATATTTCAGAGAATGAACAAATTAATTTCTTTGGGTGTTATGATTGAAATTTATGCACAAATGCTTCACAACTTTGTCAACAAAATGGATAAAAATAGCTTTAAAGATGGATTTTACTTTTAAAAATTTCAATGCGATTTAAAAATATTTGTCTTCTTAGCTAAATTTAAGGTCAGACAGTGATGGATGAACATACAATGGCTTTGTTTGTTGTTTGCTGAGACTTTGTTTTAAATTTTAATTAAATATGATGATTGGTGATCATTGTATTAATTGGTTAATCATTTACCGATCAACATCCCTAGTTCTGCTCCCGTCCCATGCACAACTAACTACTCGTACTTGAGCCTAAAAATATGTAACTCTCTGAGGACCTCCACAGATGTACTACAGAGCCAAAGACATACTTGCTGCCAACGATTTCAGTCTCTATGCAGTGGCTTAACTCACCCCTTGTTCTTGTTTACGGGCTAAAAACAGGGGTCTGACACAATATGACTCACCGGGGTGGTCACATGTTCTTCTGTTCCAATGGGATGGCTGCATTCAATCGTATATCCGACAAATGAGTAAATTGCACAGGTTGCGCAGATTATTGAATCATACGTTTGTGGGGCATAGATCCATACTAGCACATTGGGGTGTGGAATAGCATAATATTTATAGCCACTACCACTCAAAAAAGTTGTGTTTGTTCCATCACATAGCTTCAACTAAACTATACAGCTTAAATTGAGCTTAAAAAGGCTACTACAAAATAACTGTTCTTATCAAAAAGTAAGCACATTAGGTATTTTGGACATGTACAAGTTGAGTAATTTCAACACCATGCATGTTTCACTATTTTGAGTGTTATTGTTATTATAATTATTACACTAATAAAAAAAAACACTGATTCACAATGAGGTGTGCTAAATAAAGCTACAAGTCGCTCCCAGAACCGCCTGTGTGGAGATCACTGGTCAGCTTGACCTGATAACCGCTAACTACGGACACCCATTATTATTATTATCGTCATGATTATTATGGTCTGGCAATGTGCACAGACCTGTTTGCTCTGCAACAGAGATTTTTCTCTGGTTGCGCCTCGACGCTGAACGCCAAACACAGACATTTTAAAGTTAAGATGACACGCTTTGTGTGTGAAATTGTCAAATATATGACATTTTGCATACAAATAGGCACCCTTTTTGCAGCTTCTTAATGTGGGACAGTCAGTTGCCTAAGGTGGAACAGTTGAAATCAATATAAGACACATTAACATAGTTTGCTTTTACCATAGTTTGACTGACTCACACATTAGGCAATGGCCCACTTTAGGGCAATGCACCCTAAATAAAAACTATTTAGAAGGGTAGAAGCAATTTATAATAGGCACGTTTTGGGCTAAAATAAATGAAAATAATGAATTAACAAAATAATCAAATTCATTACGTTAAAACTGCAATTAATTGCACCATCAAGTAAGGTGGGTTGCTGCAAAGTATGCTGTCCAGCATACAGTTTTAAATGGTCTACGATGACTCCCCATGACCACTATAATAAACACAGGAAACCGTTTAAAACATGATGTTTGATGTCACCTTTATGTGAAGAAAATGCAAAAATGAATTCTGAAATAGGTAATGTGTCTAATGTTAGACTCATTACCTAGTTTGCTTTTACCATACACAGTAAGTGTTACATAAACACTTAAAGAGCTACATTTAACACCGTGTCTGAGTGTATTTGGTCCTTATCAGATTTGGTGTTGAAATTACCTCGAAATTGAGTAAAAAATGAACACTGGCTAACGCTGTACAGCACCACCGGCACGTCCGTGAGGGGCGTCTGCATCTGAGCGGACAAAGGCCGCGAGGGCCTGCGATACGGCGAGTCGGCAGCGCTACAACCTCGGTCCACCTTAAGGGTCGGGCGCCACATGACAGAGGACGAGGTAGGCGGAGCTTTGGGCGGGGCTTTGTAGAGTCTAATTGACACAGCACCTTGTAACTCTGCAAATTAACACCAACACTAGAAAATATTCAACTCTCTCCATTGTAATAACACTGAAAGAGTCAATGACACTGCATATTTAACAGTGCAAAATTTACTGTGTAGTTTCACTGACATTCATTAGTTTAGGGAGGAGCCACTGGAGCTTAGGTGTCCCACCTTAGGCAGTGGACCACTTTAGGGCAATCCACTCTACCTCCCTTGCCTGCATGAACTCACTCTGGCACACAGGTGCTCTTTAGCATAGCTTTGCCCCACGGACCCAAATGAGGGTGAGGTTAGAAGCAAGCAATCCATGTGAGTTGTTACATGACAGACGTTTGATGCAACAGAACACATACAAGGGAAAAACCTATTCCACTAGTAATGGTTGGTGGTGTTTTTCTTTAGAGAGAACGAATGGTTGATTTTTATTGTTTAGAGATAAGAGAGAGGGAGAGACGGGGGAGGGGCAGATCGAGAGACAGATACAGATGGAGAGAAAGAGAGTGGGTGATGGAGACAGAGAGGGAGAGAGAGGGGGAGATAAATAGAGTGTCCGTATGTGCGAGATAGAGGGAGAGAGGAGGGGGTGTAAGAAAGAGAGAGAGTGAGAGAGGCGGAGAGAGGGAGAAAGAGAGAGAAAGGGTGAGAGAGACAGGGAGGGAGACAGAGGATAAAAGAAGGAGAGAGACAGAGACAGTGATGGGGAGAAAGAAAGAGAGGGTGGGAGAGAGAGATAAAAAACAATACTAGTGAGTAACTGGCGGAGACTGAGAGGGGGAGAGAGCAAGGGTGAGAGAGAGGGTGTGTGTGTATGTGTATGTGTGAGAGAGATAGAGAGAGAGTGGGAAAGAGAGAGAGCGAGGGTGAGAGAGAAAAGAGGAAAAAAAACAATAGTAGTGAGAGGGTTACAGAGACAAAGGGGCAGACAGACAAACATGCAGTGAAAGGGAGAGAGAGAGAGAGAGAGAAGGGAGAGAGAGAGAGTGGGAGAGAGTGGGAGAGAGAGTAATCTCGGGGCAAGAGAGCATATGTGTTAATGGGAGAGAGAGAGCCCAGA
>OMKY01239244.1:0-14465 GCA_900302395.1 Bregmaceros cantori | reverse complement strand
TACCCGGTCTGTAGGGCTGTTGCACGGTGACATCACGCTTGGCGGCGGCAGACATTATGGTGGAATCATCGCGGTCAGACGAACAGGCTGCATAACATCGTCAGTTTAAAAGTGTTCCATTATCCCTCTCTCTATATCTATCTATCTATATATATATATATATATATATATACATACATACATACATGCACACACATATATATATATATATATATATATATATATATATATATATCTATATATATCTATATATCTCTATCTATCTATCTATATATCTCTATATATCTCTCTATATCTCTCTATATCTCTATATCTATATATATCTCTTTATACACACACACACACACACACACACATATATATACATACACACATACTTAACCGTACATATACATCATCGTACGCGATACCAACAAAATGTCTTCCGCCGCCGTGATGTCACCTTGCACCATCCCCATTAGTGAATGTCACGGGACATTGGGTCTAAGGTCGCTCTGAGGTCAAGACGTCCCGTACCACAATGATGGCGATGCGTCCTCCGACGTCCCCGACGACGGTGATCGGCGGCTTCTCCTTGGCCATCATCACTGGGAGAACACACAACACACGAGTCAGGGCTCGCTCCACGTGGGCCGACGTGACAAGGGTTCCGAGGGAGCGGCACGGCCACCTGGTAGATTACAAGCAACGCGGGCAGAAACAAATTATGCTTCCTGCGGCTCACCCCATGATTGGCACCCACTTGATTGACAGATTGGGAGATTACCCCGATACATATTCGACGACTCACACTTCAATTCCAAACCGGCCCGATTCGAGCTGTCGACCGCTGTACCCACTCAGTAAACCAAAGGCTCTCTCCACCTCGATTCTAAATTACATGAACGCATTTACCGCAATTATGTCTGCACCCAACCCACTGCAGTCGGCCATAGTCTTGTTTAGCTACTTGGAAATCATTAGAGTGCACACTAGGTCTGCAACGAACAATTATTTTAATAGATTAGTTGCTGATTATTGAAACAATTATTTGGTTCATCGGTTAGCTATTTTTACTAATTCACAGCGACACGGGAATTAATCTTGACTTGTCAACTTGAAATGTATTCAAAGTTAATTACTCAGACACAAACTCATTACAATTAACTTATACGCAAAGGAGCTTTGATGGTACTTTTTTTTTTTTAAACTTCTCGTGAATAAATTGATTTCTGCATTAATTGCCATTAATCGATTAGTCATCAATTAATCGACTATTCGTTGCGTTCCTAGTGCACGCCATTTTGACGCCAGACCTTTAACACCGATGTTGGACTATGTAAAGATATTCTACACAAAAGATACATTTAGAACAAAGTGGATTAATACTAACATGTTCTAACACAAAATCTCTATCAGGATATTTTAAGGGCAGATTTCTGCACATGCGGATTGAGAACGTCCACCTCCAGCAGAATCTATTTTGGCCCATTTGAAAAATGACTCTGGAAATCTAATAGCTATGAACTTTAGTGGTCGCACGAAAACGTTTAAAAAACAAGATACCGGGCATAAAAGCTAGGATTAGGGCTAGTTGATCACTACACTCCAGGCTTGTTGCAGCTGGCCCACGTTGTCATGTGAGCGTTTCTGTCAACGTACAGACATCCTACTCATCATAGCATCCCAGTAAGCCGTACTGTACCCCATACACCTCCACGATAACCTGAACTACAGCCGCCCCCCACTGTACCCCATACACCTCAATGACAACCTTAACTACAGCCGCCCCCCTGTACCCCATACACCTCCATGATAACCTTAACTACAGCCGCCCCACTGTACCCCCACCTACAACTGTGGGCGTGCACTCTCGGAAGAGTTCCAAGCACAAACGCATGCCATGCAGGGTCACGTGATCAGGTCGGGTGATAGCCAGAGGTAGGATGGGGACGGGGTGTGTGTGTCATTTGTTAAATCACACAAAAGCACACCCAAAAAACCAAACTGAAGCAGAGCACCTAGCCTGACTGCCGCTAGCCTTGCAAACCAGAACCAACGCATCGTCCATGCATCGCACGCGACTAGACTCGACCAATCAGCCAGAGAAACTAGACTGCCGGCCAAATTTGAGCGGTCCAATCAGCTTAACTGAATCGAGCCATGGAGCTCCGGGCCACTCATCATGCCTACTGCGCTGAGATTTGATAACTTCGCTTCATCAACACCAAATGATCGCTCTAGTCGCGTGCGATTCAATTGTTCTGACAGTGCCAGGCTAGTCTGGGGGTTAAAGGTACATTATGCTTCTGGTCTGCATGCACGATGAGCCAAGCTTTTGTTTGGATGTCAAACGAAGATAAAGAAAACCCATGTTTGAATCAGGTTGGAGTTTACCCTGATCGACCACGGGTTAATGGTTTCAAAACAAATAACAAAGGAACCGTGCTGTGCTGTTGGGCTGTGTAGTTGACAATGGCTGTGTGCAAAGACGCTCCCTATCCCCTAAACCCTGTATAGTGCACTAAAAAGCAATGACCCTAGACACTAGAGTTGGCGCCGCCAAAATCATAACATTATAAAATTCAACAAACATTACAGAAAGTAAAAAAATATTTATTTATATCTATTTGCCGTGGTCGGTCGCTGTAGACTCCAGCCGCAGCATGTTTGCAGTTTAGGTCGCAATGCATTATGGGTTATATAGCTTTGGCTAGGATACATCGATGCTAACTACTCTTCACGGTGCATTGTGGGATACTTTGAGTGCACTATATAGGGTACCTGGAGTATTCGGACACCCCTACAATATGGCGTGCGGCCCATATAGTGCACTATATAGGGAATAGGCAGCGATTTTGTACACAGCCAATCAGTTGGTAACTCACTCCCTCCAATTAAACAATGCACAATATTCAGATAGCTGGTGCTCAAACCGCACAAACATGTTGTTGCTTAGTAAAGGAACTAATAAACAAATATATTTTTGTTTTTGCCTCCAAAACATGGAGGGGCAGTTTAAAAGTAGCGAGAAAATATTTGTTATTCATTTCAAGAGGAAAAAAAAAATACACTCCATACAAGTCTTGGCAGAACACGTATGGCACCTTTAATAACTACAAGTTAGCGCGAACGTGACATTTGGTATAATTGTAGATCAGTAATGGCTGACTAACGGACCACACACACTGTACATCTTGAAAGGACAAAGACGCCATTAGCAAGCTTTGTGCCAAGATGAAAACACAAACACATGCACCGTTACCACAACTCACTCTCTCACAACTCACTCTCCCACAGCTCACTCTCTCACAACTCACTCTCACAGGGCTGCGAGTCAATCCCGGTTATTAAAATTATTATTCAAATAAGCTTTCTTTTCCCCCTTTCTTAATATTCACATGCAGCAGCAATTAATATAAAAAAATATTGGGACAAAAAGTTTTTGTTTAACAACTGTACAGCATATTTTATTGAATCAATCAATTAAATATTTGGTATTCCCAGGAATAACAATAACAATGATTTGGTAGGGCTGTTGCGCCGTGAGGTCACGGTTTGGCGTCGGCAGACATTATGGTGGTATCATCGCAGTCAGACCAACAGGCAGAGAGTGATATTTGCATGACATTGTGCATTTAAAAGTCTTCTATTATCAATTTAACCATGGTAATATGCTATCAATCGGCAGAAGATGGCAGCCTAACTGCGTCCATTGCATCTTCCCCCACAATGGATGTGAAGTATTAAGGTATACCACTTAACCGTATACGTCTACTTCACCTTACGCGATAGCACCAAAATGTCTGCCGACGCCAAGCCGTGACGTCACGTGCCACAGCCCTATTCCTTGGCTAGCACTGATCAAGTTTGTTGTTAATTATTTGATTAGTCGACTCATCGTTACACCTCTCCAGAGCTACACAGCACACGCTCCCTAACAGCCACCACAGCGACTCAGCCCACAACCTCTCACTTATACCTCACTCTCTACCAGGCTCAATGCTCCACAACCACGGGCCGGTCAATGTCACCATTTAAAAACAGGCTAAACCACACATGTATCTCTATGAGCAAGGCTTTTACGAGCAGAGTCGTACGCCAATGCATTCATGCAGTCCAGTATCTTTCATGTCCTCCTGTGAAATAGATTTCTAACTAGTAATAGTCCTTGGGTTTGCAGTATTTCATAAGTATGGACACACCTCGTCAGGGTTGGGTAGTAATGGACCACATCACCACATCAAATTAGATTAATCCGATTACCAAAAATAAGTATTGTGGTCCCTTTCAATTAGATTTAAAAATATTTCAGGATTCAAGATTAATCTTTTCATCATTTAAACTTTTCATCATTTAATATTTTCATCAATCTTTTCATCATGTAATCTAGATAATACAAGGATAAAAATATTGTAATCATCGGATATTTTCAATGACCAATGAAGCCGTTATGAACATCGCCCAGTGGCCTTTTTCATCGCCCCCTTCATTTTTAATTTCGCGTCACTATCAACACGGTAGAAAACACGCACGACCACAGCAGCACGCTGAATCATTAGAAAAGTCAAATCAAGTCCGTGTAACTTGTGGCAAACCCCTTTTACAGGAGAGCACACATAATTTTTCTAGTTGTATTTAAAAAAAAATACTCATTATATTTAGCCCCACTTGTATCAGAAAGTGCACCAGCAAAGGGAATCTAAAAGTCATGAAAAAATAACTGAAAGTCCGCAAGCACCTGCGGACCCCCGGTGGGTACTCTCAGACCCCCCCCAGGGGTCCGCAAGCACCCCTGGACCCCGCTGTGGTTATGAATAGCTGGGTTATAGGCAACAACGAAACCCATTATAAAAACACTGATGTAAGCGGACAGGATGTGAGGTCCATTTGCTCAATCTTCCAAACCATGCACGGAGTCTGTAGGGTCTACCGATCAAAGCCTCCTTCCTATAGAATACACACATCACATGCACACAACGCCCTGTGGCATTCATTTAGAACTGTTCAAATCTTAAAGTCATTGTGACACAGGAAAAGTCAGTTTTTAAACTGCTAGAACGACAAAACTCGCCCATTAATTTATTCTAAGATACCCAGAAAAAGATTTCCACCTTAATACTCCAGACGATGCCCATTTACCTGATGGCGAGCTCCTGTAAGACTGCACTTGGCAAAGCTTTTAGTGTTTAGAAGATTTACTTGATTGACCGGACTGAAGAGCTGTGCTAATTTCCATCAGGTAGCTTTGGAAATGTTGAAGCAAATCTGGGTTATGCTTTTTCACTCCTACCAGCCTTACTCCTCTGAACAAATAATGACTTGCCACTTTAGATGCACAACAGTTGTGTTTTTTTTCAAGTTATTTTTTCCGACGTCAGCGCCGTTTTTCCATCTTTTTATTGGATAGGATTAGTCAGAAACAAGTCGACGAGCAGACAAGTTGACGAGTGTCACTGCGGGCGCTGCGCTAGACACTAACATGAATGGGGTCGCGTTAGGTGCGGTGTCCATAACCACTCGGCCAACCAAATCCCTAATTTCCGACACGGGTCAGATGTTGAACTATATATATTTTTACTTCACACCAAAGCTAACCTGTTTCGCTAAACGGAGGGAGTCACCTGCGGGACTGGATGTCGACATCCATATTTCAAAGATAGGATTAAAAGTGATATTTGCATGTCACAATTACCTTTGACACACACACACACACACACAGATGAGAGCGAGCATCAGACAAGCCACAGGTGGGGTTAATCAGAGCGGGAGGAAGGAGCGGAGCGTTTCAAGGCGTGGCCGGAGGGAATACGAAAGATGATTGGCAGCTTCTGAAGGAGAAAAAGAACGGCATCGCAGGGGCTCGCACCATCTTGTCCAACCGCCAGACTCTGGTCCGGACCGAGGCCCGTCGTTCCAAGTGCTAGAGTTGAGTTCCATTAGGATCAATTTCAAAAAACTGTATTTCTCAAATACTGTACTTATTAATCATCACCGTCACGCCATACAAGTTAGCCAATTAGTGTCACACCATGCAGTCAACTCGATTGGTTACAAAAACCAACACACTGTTTGAAACCACATAGGATACACTAGCCGTTTCAGATTGTCTGGTGCGTCTCAGTGGAAACGTCCTCAATATACTAGTAGATAACTACAGGGGAATGTGGGCATTGGAAACATAGGCAGAGAAGACACGAAAATATATGACCCCTACTGGCCGGCTGAGGTCTAGGCATGTAAGGTACCAAGCAGATTTGTGTATAAAGTTAAAGTAAAAGTACAGCCAAAAGTCAAAGTGCACAGCTGTCACTCAGCAGCTGATTGACTTGACTGGGGAGCTGCGCGAATTAGGATCAGCTGTGCTTTGTAATTGGTTGAAAACAATTGAAGTGTTGCTTATTAGAACATTTCCCAGTGGACGCTGCGACCCGGAAGTCTGGTCACGTGACCGCGGTAAGCACCCAGCGATCTATCAGTGAGTTGCTGATTAAGTATGATGATGTTACTTAGAGGCTACAGAAATGTACCAAAATTGAATAGATTCTTCCGTTTGCAATTTCCAACAACAATTTCATCCAGATCAGTGCACAACTTTGTCAGTTATACTGGGGACAAACCAACGTGACCAAAAACAATTTGCTTTGCGACGCAGCCCAGGCACAGGTAATGAAAAGCATACATACATGCCACTAGTCAGCTAGTTTTAGAGTAACATTCTTACTAGCGGTTAACCAGGAACTGGAGCTAAGGTTTAGCTGAAAGTTTGATAGAATCATTCATGAACCATTTTAGCAAGGTTTAGCCACAACATATGACGCTAACGATTAGTCAATTCTAGATTAGTCTAGAATTGACAATGCAGAAAAGCTGGGAAGGGGATTAGAACTTGCAGCACTGCTCGACCCATGGTCCGGTGGGCACGCTATATTTTGGGTATTTTTAAAAGAAAAAATATCTACGCCATCATCATATATATACATATATACATATACACACACACATACATATATACACACACATACTCAAATACACACACACACACACACACGTATATACACACACACACACACACACACACACACACACACATATTTCATTGCGACCAATTTCACTTTCACAAAATTGAATAGATAAAGAACATATGAAAACTACTCTCCCCAGCGTTCCAATGCCCACTTCCCCCAAGTTGGCTGCTAGTGTACACTATGTGGTCCTAACCTGGCCTTCGACCGCGACGCACGGCGAATCGGACAAGATGCCGCGCCCGTCTGATGAGCTGACATGCAGCAGGAGGCACGAGAGGAAGAGCTCCGTTGGGAACCGTCGTGTTGCGGAGACCACGGTGGTTCCGACCACGGTGGTTCCGACCACGGTGGTTCCGTCCGGAGACGTCCTACAGAGACGGGTGGCGCTGGAGGATTAGGAAGGCGGTTAAAGTGTTACAGCCGTACTTGGGAGTTCTATGCCGGGGAACGGAGCCTGCTGTTTGCCTGCTGCTACGTTGTCCAACAAAATAAAACACACCACGTTAACACAAAAAAACACAAGCACACACGACAAACACATGACATAGAACAGCACACACAAAAAAAAAACACCTGACAACGTGACGACGGAAGCCAGTGTGACGACTGACGATGTTAAGTGCATGCAATAAATATATGTTTAATATCAGGACAATTCATCTCAAATGGCCCTCAAAAGATGGACGAGGTAAGAAAAATAGTGCAAAAAGGCAACAATTAAAAATACAACACAACACTGTAAAGGTTACATCACACCACACCCTTTGAACTAACTTTGTTCATTCATTCTGCTCTTGGTCGACCGGGATTACGATGTTTTTTAATTATTCGATGGTACAAGACTGGTGGGGAGGGAAGGCTGCTGTTTATATAACGTGATCTGGGAATGTCTTCATCCAATTAACCGACTAATATGATTGAATAGGAAAGTGGGGCGATCGGGGGTAGACAAGCCAACGAGGGGAGGAGAACTCACGGCACTGCGATAGCCACAGCGCCGTTAACACGAATGGGGGCGCGTTAGGTGCGGTGTACGTAACCGCTACGCCAACGACACCCCCGGTTTGTCGTTACTTGTTGAGAACGCATTTTGCTCCTGCCTTGCATGACACCGCTGGCCTGGCGAGCCAGAACCAACGCATCGTCCATTAATCGCACATCGCTAGACGCTTGGATTGGGTCTGGTAAAAGCAGGGTCGGAAAACGTGAAAAAAATTGTGTTATTGAATCAACTCAAATTTAATTTTCAAGTTATCCAGTCACAGCGCAGTAGGTGGGACAAGCGGCGTGAAGCCGTGACAACCAAACTCCGCCCACGTCTTGCGTAGCCCATACAAAGTCCGCCCACGCCCACTCTGATTGGTTGATTGAATCTGTGCCAACGGCAAGCCTGATTTTCCCAGAACCAATGCAAGCGTCTTGCGATGTGCGATGTGTGGAAGATGTGTTGATTCTGGCTCGCCAGGCTATGATACCGCACCATATTACCAACTACTAGCGGCGCCAAAAATGTATAAAATTGTGATTAAATAGATGATCAATAAAATGAATGATAATCAGAACCTAATTTTGATCGCCATACTAATCGACGGTTAAAATAATCGCAGCTCTACAAGAACACTAACCATCGGTGAACTACCAGGTCGAGTCTAAAAACAACAACAATTTGTTAGTCTTTTAAAATCCAGACTAGCGCACTACAAAATAAAAAGAACATGCGAGGCAAGTGCTTATCCACGACACACGACGTATAACGACCAGAGGAGACAAACAATAGCAATTATATATGCACGGCATGTGGAGAATGAAACATAGAAATGATAAAACATTAGTGTCGGAACGCGTCTTTGGGGGTCAATGCAGGCTGATTATCTACAATGCGTCACACAACATGGAGGCGTTCTGTACCCACAAGCCTTTTGTAAAGAAAACAAGTTGACGACAGTTGTTGGAATGGAAATAAAATATAGAACATATTTTGATAGGACGAAGAATATTTTGAAAGATGATTCAATAAATACTATTTATACTCCCGATTCACTTTTTTCAGAGTCAACTAGTATTTTCTCATCTTTTAGTTAATTATAAGGATTACCGTATTTTCCACTTTTCAAAAGAACATAGGACCACACCAACTTCAAGTCGGATATTCAGCCCTGTTTTTAATGCATAGACTCGTCTGTAAAACCTTAGACCTTGCTGTAATCTGTCACAGTCACAGGTCAATGAGATGGCTGCATACACAGTCTAAGACCATCATAAACGAGTAAATGGAACGGGTTGGGCAGATTATGGAATCATGTGTTTGTGGTACACAGAGCCGTACTAGAACATTTGGGTGTGGAATAGCGCAGCGAAAGTGACCACTACCATCATTTTCTAATACGTCAGAACACAGCGATGTAAAGACACTGGAAGTCATATTCAGACTAGAATTCTTACTGGAAATACCCGCCGAAATAGTCTATAGCCCTTTAGATTTATAGACCGGCTGTCGTTCTGATCGAAACCTCTCCGCTAAGTGGAACACCATCTTATTAGCATCACGCCAGAGTTAATGCCGGCGTCTCTACGACGGGTACTCACAAGGCAGCTCCAGCCCCGGGTGTCCGCTCGTGTTGCGCACACAGGGTGGCGAATGGCGCCCGTCGGCCATGTCCGACTCGGCGCACTGGGCCTCGCCGTGCATGACCGCCAGGCCGAGACGCAGCCGCTCGGCGTAGGACTGCGCCCTGCAAGTGGTGGAACACAGGTTGACCTTTGACCTAACCAAGCAGGTAGTAAAGGACCGATTTCTGTTTTAAGCTACATAATTCATTGTTCATTTTATTTAACATGACAAATTCCATACCTTCCAACATGTTAAAAACATTTCGTTATGAATTAAGAGCTAATTTTGATAAATAATTCAACGTTTTCCAAAATAATGAGCGATAATCAATACACGAGAGAAAAGTATAAATAAAATATAACTAAAAATAAAACGAATTGAATAGATAAAAAACTAATACTAAAGTGTGAAACGCCACACTGCTTTCGGTGAATAATTTCATTGTGCCAGGGGGTTAGTCTCACACTGAGAGCTCTCTGCCCTAATAATCAATACATTAGAGGAAATGTCAATAAAACGAATTAAATGGATTACGTGGAATGCATTCTAATAAGTATTTAAAAAAACATACACAGATCCACAGTTTAATATTTTACTAAAGTTAGTAAACACAGTTAACGGTGCGGTATATGATGACATGGACACATATCAAACAGAAATAGGACAGGGGGTGAATGGATGTCCTAATGAGAGCGATGATGGCGGTAATTCCTCTTTTGTGTTAGAAGCACAACAGGAATGAAAATGCCGTTGGCTGTTACGCAAATCCACCAATGTACATTTAAGAAGTCTAAGGAGCTTACGTCCCGATGCTTAAGTGTGGAAGTGGAAGTGTAGATATGACTTCAGAATGAGACGGCCGCTCTGATAGGACAAGCTATAGGCCTTAGTCAAATCCTATGCACACCACAGAGGTAGATATGAACCAAATCCTATACCACACAGAAGTCCACAACCATCACGTTTCTGTCTTTTCCGTTAGAGCCAAGTTTCTGTTCTTCTCACTACTCACTAATCAGATATCAACACTTTCAAGGGTGCCGTCGTCGTTGGCGATGTGGTTAAAGACACTGAACCTGGGGGCGCGGGGTGGCAGCGTAGTTATAGTGTCAGAGAGACACAAATTCAACTCTCCTCGGCAGTCAGACAGACAGACAAACAAACCAACGCGACCAAAAACATAACCTGCTTCCGTGGCGCAGGTAATAATAATAATAATAATAATAATAATAATAATAATAATAATAGTAATAATAGTAGTCTTACACAACCAGTGGATGGAATTATTTAGAAGGTAGGCAGATATGTTTGCATGCTGCAGCTTTAGAGAATTCTATGAGAAATGCTCGGGAGATTCGACGTTTGTTCGGGAAACATGAGATGTCCGATGTAAACACTCCCTAATGCTGGAGTAACACCATTCAACAGGGCCTTCACTATGTAAGGCAACATACCGACGTGCCTCCATAGATACCTACATAGAGCGCGGTGCATCAAGAGGCCCAATGGAAAGCATTGTTCTCGTTACCGTTTGGCGGCGGACGGCGACTTGGCCACGATGATGGCGTTGCGGTAGTCTGGGATCTAGGACAGAGCATAGAAGACATTCGATCGATGACATTTACTCAAACTGTTTATTTTTCACTTTTCATGCAGAGCCACACAAGGTGCTTTACAGAAACAGAACATTGAACAGTACATTACCCACAGCCTCCCAAGCAAACATGCACACACTCACCCACAGACACACATACAGTCGGCAAGCCGATGGCCTGGCGAGTCAGAACCAACGCATCGTTCATCGCTATACGCTTGTATTGGGTCTGGTAAAACTAGGGTCGGAAAACGTAAAAAAACCCTGTGTCAATCAAATCGTGGTATCCAGCCACAGCGCAGTAGACAAGCGGCGTGGACATGTGACAACAAAACTCCGCCCACATCTTGCGTAGCCTGTATAAACTCCAAACTACCCCCATTTATTCCGTAACGACGGCGACTTGGATTTTCCCAGACCATTGGGTCTGGGAAAATCCAAGTCGCCGTCGGTACGGAATAAATCGACCAATTAGCGCGGACGTCTAGCGTCTAGCGATGTGCGATGTGCGGACGATGCGTTGGTTCTGGCTCGCCAGGCTAGTAAGCCGATGTACCAATGACGGCAACATGGGTAGCTATCCTAGTTAACCTAGTTAGTATCCTAGTTAACATGTACAACATTAGGATTGTTTTCAACAACAACCTCATTTTTAATGGCATATCGCTAAATAGACAATTACTGTAGGATTGTGAACATTTATATCTTACACCAAATTCCATACAAACAACTTAGAGGTGGCTAAAAAAATACATATTGTGATATACTGTGCTGTTCACCATTTATTTATTCTCTCTCTCTCTCTCTCTCTCCCTCTTTGTAAAGTTCCTTATAATGTGCAATGTGAAGTGTAGATATAGTTTATAGAAAATATATTTGGTGGACTTTCAAACTTCAGTGCAACTAAAACCGGGTTTAAAAACGCTATTACGTTCGCTTCCTTGTCTGTCCACAAGATGGCGCCCCAGATGCATGGCGCTGGATGACTGACAGTGAAAGTGGACAGAAATAGTCTCCCAGACATAGGATATGTTAAAATATATAGAGAACAAAAAAAAAACCGTTTTTAACCGGTTTTGTGGATTTTATAATGTTCCGATTCTGTTTCGGAACAAATCTTGTTCCGTTTCCGCTCATCGTAAACTTCTGTAAACTTTTGTTTTCGGTTTTCGTTTCTTGAACCGGTTGAGAGCCCTGGTTGTTACCTCCTCCTGGATGTACTGCAGCAGGAACGGAGAAGCTCGCAGGTTGTCCACAGGGAAGCTGAAGAAGCCCTGAACCTCCTTCTGGTGCAAGTCCATGGTAATGATGTGGGTCAGGCCTGTTCACAACACCACGTGCATAGCCATTGGAACAAAATAACTGTTATTCAGGCGCCAACTCATACTGACATTGGTATTAACATCCAGGACCAGGATGGTGATTCAGATAGGAGGAGATGGGTTTAGAAGACCAGCGGCTGATTGAAACCCAGATCAAGATGGACAAGTTGGTCAAGTTCACTTTCAACGTGAACTAGTTCAAATTCCAGTTCAGTCCTTGTAAAATGAAAATGTTAATTTTGTGTTCATACTTTTTGAACTATGAAGAGGTGGCTCCCCAAAATGAACGTTTTGTTGGGTTTTTTGCGGTGCTGCGAGATGAGTTTTTTGCTAAATTGCTATGTTTTCGCTTGGAAGTCTCATCTGATAAGAACAAATTCTGAACAAAAATACAGCTTTGTTCAATAAAAGCTAAAAAAGTGAATTCACAATTATAGTTGATCAAGCATAATTGAAAGTCTTGTTCAAGTTTGCCTAAAACATGATGCCGTTCATGAACTATCGCACTTTGAACATGTTCGCGTACAACACTGGATAGAGACACTCACCCTGTTCTAAATGACAATGCCATGGAAATGACTACAAAAAAAAGTAACTTCTTCCCAACCCTGTTTACAACCTGGCTAGCAATTGACTTACAGCACTCGTTTCAGGTTTTTGCTTTCTTTTACAGCTCTAAAAATCACTATCATTCACATATCGGTTATCTGCAGGGCTTTGAACCGGTTCAAGGAACGAAAACGAAAATCGGGAACTTTTAGTATTTTTCAGGGAACAGAAACGAAACCGGAAACGTTATTTTTTTATGTTCCGGAACAGGAACACTTATTTTAAAATAACGGTAACCGGTTAATAACGGTTTTATTTTGTTCCTCAAAAGAGTGTACTTGGGGATAACTTCAGAAATAAAACAAGAGTATTTATAAAATCTACGATGCAGCAGTGAAGTAGGAATCGTTGCGGGACTCTCTGCAGCGTGTCGTTGTGGGTTCGCCCCGACACACAACGAGACCTCGGCTGTAGAGCGCTACCAGCGGGTCTCTTTAGCGAGTCGCTTTGGGTTCGCCGCAACAAATATTACATAGCATTAAACAGCTGACAGGAACGAAATTAACCGTTCCGGGAACAATATCTTTTTGTTCTAACCGGTTCAGGAACGCCAATTTATTGGTGGAACACATAACCGGAAACGTTATAATTCTGTTTCTGTTCGGAACGAAACGCTTGGAAAAAAATATTGGTTCAAAGCCCTGGTTATCTGTATCGGTCACTAATTTTACCTGCTTTGGCCAGCATGGAGGCCAGCAGCTTGCAGACGATGGAGCCCCTCTTCCTCATCTTGCACTGCTTGCTGTAGGGGAAGTAGGGGATGACCCCGATGATGTTCTTGGCACACGACGTCTTCAGAGCGTAGGCCATGACCAGCAGCTCCATGATGGCCGTGTTCACATCTCTGAGGAGCACACGGTGGGTCAAAAGGTGGGGGGGCGCTGGGAAGAAGACGTTTTGTCCCCTTTGTCAAAACTAGAAGCACTCAGAGAGTGCAAACCTCTGCCAAGGCCACCGATACCAAAACATCTAGATGCCATTATGTTACTTATAGTGTACAGAAATGTTAAAGTAGACACTATTATGTTACTTATAGGCTACAGAAATGTTAAAGTAGACACTATTATGTTACTTATAGGCTACAGAAATGTTAAAGTAGACACTATGTTACTTATAGGCTACAGAAATGTTAAAGTAGACACTATTATGTTACTTATAGGCTACAGAAATGTTAAAGTAGACACTATTATGTTACTTATAGGCTACAGAAATGTTAAAGTAGACACTATTATGTTACTTATAGGCTACAGAAATGTTAAAGTAGACACTATTATGTTACTTATAGGCTACAGAAATGTTAAAGTAGACACTATGTTACTTCT
>OMKY01239243.1:0-11727 GCA_900302395.1 Bregmaceros cantori | reverse complement strand
ATACTACTACTACTATCCACCAAAATATTCAATTCTAGTTATCTGCTCTAAGTGACGATGCTCTGTAATTTCAGAATCCTACAGATGGCGCCATCCTATCCCTCAGCCTGGCTGGTAATCACAGCGGCCCTCTGTAATCCCCAGTGTATGAAGATGGCTCCATGGGAAATATTAATGTTTATAATATTAATCCCATCCCCATTGTATCCTTTGTGTGTGTTTTCTGGGTCCTAGTACGCGCCCCTCCTGGGTATTGAAAGTGCTGCAGTCAGAAACTGTTTGATTTTAATGTGAAAGAGAGAGCGAGAGAGAGAGAGAGAGAGAAAGAGGTATATGTAGAATAATAAATTAAACAAAAGCGAGAGGGTTACAAAAGCGAGACGGGAGAAAAAGGAAGGATGCTGGATGGTGGGATGAATAGAAATAGAGGGGGGAGAGAGAGTGAAAAAGAGACAAAATAGAGAGTGAGAGAGGAAGAGAAATTATGGGAACGCGAGAAGGAGAGATTAAATGGCAGACAGGTGAACGGGATGGTCAGAGAGAGAAGAGAGACAAGGGCGAAAGAGAGAGATGAAGAGAGAGAAAAATGAGAGGTGACGTGAAAGAGAGAGATGAAGATAGAGCAAGAGAGATCTGGAGAGAGAGATGAAGAGAGAGAATGTTAGAGAAGAGCGGGAGAAGGAAGACTGATGGTGAGAGAAGAGAGGTGAAGAGGGAGAAAGAGAGAGAGAAGGTGAGAGAGGAGGAAGATGAAGAGAGCGTGTGATATCCCTGTATGGAGACTAACATAAAAGCAAGACAGATCTCGCCCTCTCCTCCACATCCTGCACCCCCCCTCTGCTGCGCTGCTAAACGCCTGCTTCCACGTACCTGCTCCCTCCGGTGGTGATACCAGGCTTAGCGGCAGGTAAGGCGTCGGTGGTTATTGTGTCACAGTGTCTTTGATCAAAGGCAGCACCGCGGCGCGACATCCGTCCCCGCACTTAAGACGCTGGAAAGATGAATGTGTGGGTTGTTTTCTTCCCGACTCGATTCCGACAAGCGCCACACTTGTGTTTCCTTTCGGTGAGAAAGGGGTCTGTTACACCTACACCAAGAAATCTGCTACAATTTATTCTCATCATCACACACACACACCTAGCCTGGCAAGCCAGAACCAACGCATCGATCACACATCGCACATCTCTCGACGCTTGCATTGGGTCTGAGAAATTCCAAGTCAGTACGGAATCAATCGACCAATCAGCACGGACGTGGGGGGAGTTTGGTTGTCATGCTGGATAACACGATTTGATTGACACGTTTTTTAACGTTTTCCGACCCTGGTTTTGCCAGATCCAATGCAAGCGTCTAGCGGTGTGCGATACGTGGACGATGCGTTGGTTCTGGCTCGCCAGGCTAACACACACCCAGGCACTGTAGATGCCACTAGTGCAGTACAGACTGTTGCAGCATTAGTGTCATTGGCGTTAATGACATTTAAATTGCCCCTACTTCATACTCTACAGATACTGATGAAATTCATCTGTCCATAATTAACTTTGGAGGTGGACCTACATATCCGCAATTTACACAATCAGCAACTTGTAAAAATCCTGTCTGTAGTTTTCTGGCATCTTTTTTTTTTTTAAACAAAAGGCACAATGAATAAATAAAATATGCGACCATAAAATACTAATCAGTGCAGCGAGTGTGAAATGAACCGGGGGTTGCTGCATTGGAATCACACAACGCAATATAGTTGGATAAGAAGCACATGAAGTAGGCGGGTGGAGTTCCCAGCATACAACTGGAGCAGCATAAGGTGAGAACTGGAAAACACCATGACCTAAAGTTTGTGCGCTACGACGGTGTATATAAACAGCTGGTTGCCCTACGGTAAACGGCTATACAAGCAATCACTGTGTGTATATGCTTGATTACAATTTCGCCCTCGCTACATCAGCATGTAATGGAATTGGACGACGAGCAGTATTTCCAATATTTAAGAATGTTCGTCACAGCTTTGGCTGGTGTTTTCACCTGGAGCTCCTGAAAGCGAAACTTTCTCACTATGGATGGAAAGCGGACGGAATCACCTTCGGGATAGATACAAACTGTCCGTATCTTTAGTTCCCGTTAGAGACTATAAAGTCTAAGTGTCGTTGGCATTAATAACCCTTGACTCAAGGCGCAGCGATGGAATGGAAAAAAATGTAGGGTGAAGTGCCCTAATATTATCCCTTTTTACAGCTTCCTAATGTGGGACAGTCAGTTGCCTAAGGTTGGACATTGCAATGTAGTGTTGAATAGCTCAATTTAATGGTAGATCCATTGCCATAGTTTGGTTTTACCATAGTTTTACTGACATTCATTAGTTTAGGGGGGGGAGGAGCCAGAGCCACTGGAACTTAGGTGTACCACGTAAGGCAGTGGCCGACTTCAGGGCAATCCAACCTATGTGTTAAAATGCGTTGTGTGATGTCAGGAAGCATTGTCACTGCCTACCCATGCCCTGAAAGCCACCTTAACGGATGCAAACCAAACCCTTTTTTCTATCTTTTTGGACTCTGATACGTTCCTCGGTTCCAGAAGAGACTGTACTTCCGGCAGCAGCGTAAGAAATTTGGCCAGCCGCAAGGCCTCCTGATGATATTCTACATGGTCATTATAGTCCTTTACCTGCGACTCCATCTTTGTTTGGTATGGTCTGCCATGGAAATCCAAAGGCTTAGACCGTAGATAGTTGTCAGAGCAGCGAAAGAAATTATTCGCCCCTCTACCAGGGCTCTGAACCGGTTCAACGAACGAAAAACGAAAACAAACTGAATTTTACGGTATTTTACAAGGAATGGAAACGGAAACGAAAAAAGATTTCTTCAACTGTTCCGGAACAGAAACGGAACTTTATGAAATCCATGAAACTGGTTAAGAACATTGTTTTTGATCTCTTCTCTTTTTATTTTAACATGTGCTATGTCTGGGAGACTATTTCTGCCCACTTTCACTGTCACTCGACAAGCCCCATGCATCTGGGGCTGCATCTTGTGGACAGACGAGGAAGAGAATATAATGCCGTTTTTAACCCAATTTTCACTTTAATACAGTTGCACAGAAGTTTGAAAGTCCACAAAATATATTTTATATAAACTATATCTAACATTGCACATTATAAGGAACTTTAAGAACGAACACAATTTTTGCGTTCCAAACTGGTTCAGGACCGATATTTTGGTGGCGGAACGGTTCCGAGACTTTAAACATAGGCCTGCCTGAACCGTTTGGTTTTAAAAATTATTTCGTTTTCAAGTCCTGCCCTCTATCCACCACCCTGGGCCTGTTCAACGATAGAGCTAGGAAGAGATCTAGTAACATTGGGGTCATAACTGACCGCACCCATCCCGCGCACCTCCTCTTCACCCCACTTCCCTTGGGCAGGCGCTGCAGAGCACCTGCATGCCTAGAGCTCTAGACTCGAGAACAATTGCCCCCACACGGTAATGCTGTTGAACTCCATCCAATTATTTCAACACACCCATAATCCATGTTGAGTACGCCGTTGCTTTATCTCCAGGCCATGGAGCACGCCTGATGAAAAAATAATGAGCATTCATGGTCGAATGTGCTCTTCAATTTAATTCAACATTTCACACTTTCCTTAAGACTAACGTTTCACGTTCGTCTCACTCTTTTCACGGGCATAGCACACGCTGGACACTGTAGACAACAAGTACACCTGTACAATACACAAGCAGACGCACACTGGTGTGCACACTTGCGTCTATTTCGACAGGGAGCGCCGGGGAGCGTCGAGCATCATTCCAAGAGCAACAAAGCCTCGAGGCAACAGCGTGTAGGCTAATCATTTAGCATGCAGACGCAAGCCGCTCAGAAACTAGCACCCTCACGCTATCTTTTGCACGCTATCACTCTCTCTCTCTCTCTCTCTCTCCCTCTCTCTCTCTCTCATCACTCCTTCATGTTTCTCACTCACTCTCTCTTCTTACTTCCCCTCTCACTCCCTTTCCCTTGTCTTTCTTTCTTCAGATCTCTCTGTCTCTCTCGTTTAACCACTTTCTGTCTCTCTCTCTCATGCGCTCTCTTTCTTCCTTCCCTCCCTAGCAGTCTCGCTCTCCGTGTCTTTCTCCTTTACACAGTATCTCTTTTTCTCCCGCCTATCTCTCTCTCTCTCTGTCTCTCTCTTTCGCTCTCTCTCTATCCCCCATCTCTCTCTCTCTCTCTCTCCCTATCTCCCTCTCTCTCTCTCCCTCTCTCTCCCTATCTCTCTCTCTCTCCCTATTTCTCTATCTCTCTCTCCCTCTCTCTCCGTATCTCTGTCTCTCTCCCTATCTCTCTCTCTCTCTCTCGCCCTATCTCAAACTCTCTCTCTCCCTATCTCTCTCTCCCGCTTTCTCTCTCTCCCTATCTCTTGCTCCCTCATCTTCCTCTCCACTTTCCAACACAAGCTGTACTTATGTCTATGTTTTGTGTAGGCCGTCGCATATTGTTTGTTGTCGTTTCTGATAATTTCATTCTCCATTCCACTGATGGGTTTCTGCACCTTGTGTTATGAAACACGACGCCTGAGCAACTGCCGAATTGGAACGCAGTGCACTGTGGCGGCGCAGTATTTATGCACCAATGTCGCGGTGTGAGTGTGTGTGTGCGCGCGTGTGGGCGGAGCCAACGGTGTGTGAAATCTCCGAGTGGCGGCGTCGCCATTTCCCCCTAGAGTGACAGGAGAGGTGATGGCAACCTGTAAAATTTGGAGACGCGACCAGACAGAGAGAGAGAGAGAGAGAAAAGAGTAATTGTTTTTTTCTTTTGTTGTTCTTAAACAAAATACTGCATATGACAACCGCCTCGACCAGATTGTTTTCGCAACGCGGAGAGACACGCATCTATCGCACGGCTCTCTTGCACGCACAAACACACAATGAATATTTCACGCACGCATGCCCCTCCCTAGACAGCCGCCCCTCCCCAACCCCCACCAGTCAGACATCACGCGTGAGACAAAAAAAAGCGAGCCCACTCTGTCGCTTCATTCAGATTTTTGTTGTGCGATGTCGGAGAAAATGCGCACTCGATTATAGAAGCAGTGTCGCCTCCGTAACGACGTGCGCTTCACTTCCCTGAGCAAGACACTTCTCGGCGACCTGTAATGGAAAGCCATTCTATCGGATCCACCAGGCATTTACATGAACTTGCCCATCTGCTGGTAGCAATCTGCTACCAATCTGCAAAAAACAGAGTGCGTGGCTTGTGTGCTCTTGTGTTTTGACTATGTGCTGGAACACAGTGAGTCGTCAAATGTTGAGGTCATAGCAGTACGAGCCCCAGGACTGTATTATTCAACCTATTCCGGATTTAGGAATTTATTTAATTTAAGAAGCTAACATGCTAGAAACTCTCAGCCTTCTTTTCATGGCTGCAGTAGAAATGCCGTTAAAAACATTCATCGAATGGTGTTAACTGAGTGAAGAAGTGACCATTTTTTGTTTCGAAGGCCCTCAGAATATTTTCGAACTCTTAAATGAGAAGTCGGACGACCAACTTGTAGCCCCCCCAGTAGATCCAACAGCGAGCGGAGGGAGGCGCTAGAGCCTCCTTGAGCAACGAATGGAATCGCAAGTCTCACCTCTGCACTACAAGTTGCTTGTGCACTGTCTACACATCAGAACCAAAATGTACAGAGCAAACATATTTCCATTTCTAGTTCTATAAAGCTGTGAATGTATTAAATGGAGCACAAAGTTGTGCACACACAACTTAAACATTCCAGAACCACATCATGTGATAGGTGACAAAACTTTGTTTCACAGATCGGAAACAGAAAGAACTCTACAGGCTAGCTTCACTCCAATAATGACAATAATCAAATGGAGAAACCTAAACCTCTGTGGTCATACGCTAAAATATGTACAATCTGCTGTTCAAAACTCTGACTTGCTCCTGAACGAATGCCGGCTAATCGAAATCTCGGCACTTACAACCAGTGAACAGGGACGTTGCAGTTCCTATGCATTGCGGTAGATGAGCGGAATGGAGAAATGCCAAAATGCACCCCCCACCAGGGCTAAGCTATGCTAAGAGCATACTGCTTTGTGCCAGAGTGAATGCATGCACAGAGGCCAGATAGGAATTTATATAACTCGGCTAAGATCAAGGAAGAAGATATGTCATTATACCTTTTCGGTGGTGTTTTACTTTAAGAACTCCTGGTCTAGACTAGCAGCCGCAGCAGCCGAGAGGCGTACACACGGCGCGCAACATGCTACCTCCTTCGTGGTATTAAACAGAACCTTTATACCCTGGTACCATACATTTTTTTTCTGGCCATGTCTCACACAGGCAAATTGCAAGACACAGATGACTGGCGCTTTTTAAATGTTAGCTATATTTAAAACGTGTCAAAATGTACCGCCTTTTTTCAACTCTAGCTATATCTAAAAAGGTGTAAAAACGTAACATTGTCGAAAATTCTACAGTATGTGACCAAGCTACCGATGTTCTTCGTGCGAGGGGGGAAAAAAAAAATCATCAAAGATTGTTCATATGCGAGGGCACGACATTACTGAGGGGGGGAAGCAAAGAGCGACTGAATCGCTTCAATGAGTTTTTGGTTAATAAAACACGAAAAGGTTCAGAAAGGTCGAATCTATTTCTAAAGCTCATTCACGAGCGAGCGCTGTCACTTTCTTCCCCCCGCTTATTAATTTAATCACATTCATTTACCCTCAGCCAATGAAGTATTCTTTTTCTTATTCTTTCTTTCCCCTCCTCCTCCTCCTCTCCGTCGAATCCAGCCGCCGCGCCGTGACTTATTTCATCGTTTATTCGGCCATGGCTGCGAACAATTGCAGTCTTTGTCACCCCTCGGAATCCGCCGATACTCGACCCCCGCAGGAGAGACACGCTAGCTAACTAACTTGCCAGATGAATTTGCTTAAAGAAATACATTGAAGACAGGCAAAACAAACAATGGCAGGAAATGAGACTTATTAAATGGCTTATTGAGCTAACACGTAGCCCCCCCTAACTCCCTTAGCTCTCTCTCTCTGTGTTTAGCAAGTGTGAGTGCACGGCGGCAAAGGCCTCATAATTGAAAAACCAATTTTTCACGAGCGGATTTCTGTGACCGTGGGCGGCCGGGTATAAAGGGGGAGGCGTGCGCGCAGCCGCGCTCGTGACATTATCATTTTCTTTCATTCGTTTTTCTTTATTTTTTTTCTAACAATAACGGCTGCCCTATGCCGGGATCAACAGGAATTTGCTAATAAAGTCTAAATGGAGACGAAGGGGGCTTATGTGGCGCGTCAATCAAATTATCATTCATTTCCTGGGCCATGTTTAATGCTGCCGTGTTACCTAGCCTGGCACTGCCAGACAAATGGCATCTGCAAATGGGACACTCTTGCAAAAAGAGGCGATCTGTAGAGTTCAGTACGTGACGCGGTGAGAGAGGATATGTATAGACCATCGATGCGACCAAGTCCCTCGATCAAGCCTCAAGTCCTCTTGGGCAAGTCAAGTCAAAATCCAAGTCAACTGCAAGTCAAGTCATCATTAACATGCTGTAATTTTAGCTCCAGAATCTTATTTCAAGTCAAAAGCAACGAATGGTTTTGCTCTTATAATAACATTGTTGCACTTTTTGGCTACTCTATTAATTCTTGAGCTAAAATGACATCATGTTAAAGATGACTTAAAGTTGAGACTTGAGACTTGAACGAGGGACTTGGTCACATCTCTGGTATCGACTGTAGACTGAATGAGACAGCCTGACTGACTGACTGACTGACATAAACTTGATTCTGATTCTGATTATTGTCGACCCTTCTCATTGAAATCTGAGCTTTGGAAAGGCTATGAAAGTGGTATGATTATGGTATGCTCTTTATTTGTCAGTGGCGCTGAAATTTGCAACCCAACAACTTTCTGTTGCATCAGAAAAAAACATGTATTATAGACATTGACATAAAACATTGGAAAACAACATATTAACACACATACATGCAGACATATATTCAAGATAGTTCCTGATAATAAAAGCAGATAAGGGCAGTTGCAGGATAGAGTTCCAAACACGTGAAAGAGTGTAAGCTCCTTCATCTCTGTTGATGGTGTTGGAACTCTATCCTGCAACGGCCCCTGACAGGGGGAGGCATTGAAAACCAGTCAGACCACACCCACAAGGAGTTATTTATTAGTACATGGTCAGACAGAATGAACGCCATTCATCGAGATGTGCTGAATGTTGACCAATCAGTGGGACATTGTGATTCACATTACGGCTTGCAACAAAATGATCCCAACTTGAGATTTTTCTGAAATAACCGTAAGGGCGTGAAAGATGCGTTTGGCCTCCTGCCAGAGCTAACTGTACCCGTTTCCCAGCCGGAGCTGCTTCCAGACCTTCATTCATCTTTTCTCGACAGCCCGTTTAATTCCCACATTCATTTGTCACGTTGGTCCAATCGGACGGATGAATGGGGAAAAAAAACTACGACTGGTTTGATGGATGGCGTCTCTAATTAAGACCAAAGAAAAGATGGCCGCAGTGCTCTGTGGTGCTTCCCACGACATACCGTATGGGAGCCGCAAACCCACCCACACCATTTCCACACCGCTTTAAACCTCCATCACCAACAGTGCCACTACCACCAGGGTGACCTTTGCTGTCCCACAACTTTGTCCCGAGTTGCGCAACACTGACTGTTTATATCTTGAGGAACAGTAGCTGATTGCTACAGCTATATCCAATACTCAGTGAGTCAGACACAAGGAGATGGAGCAGGATGGCTTTCAAATAACAGTGGTTTATTGAAACACTAAATGAAGGTGGACTAATCTTAAACAGGCGGCACTTTGTCAAGATGTGCAGTTGTGGCTCAGACAGTAAAGCCCCTTTTCCACAGGCTTACTTGAGGCCTGCACGGCGTAGTTCACATGCACTTCCCCCCGAAAATTTGCTTCTCCACGAGTGCAAATCGGCCAGGCCACACCAGGTTTCAGGACCCACTGAGGTGTTAGTAGAATGTGGCCGTCGGTGGCCATGTTTGATAGTCGCCGATTGGTCACGCAAAGGGGGGGACACAACGTGGGCAGCCAATCACAGGAAGGGAGGCGTGTGCCCCCCCATTCCCCAGTCTAGCAGGCATCAATAGAACACAGGCAGACAGGACAGGACTCACCTGCTACCAATGGGGTGCCGCTACCTTCTCTAAGGTACATCGATTCTCACTACTTTTTGCGGTGCATTATGGGATACTTTCAGTGCAGTATATAGGGTACATGGAGAATTTGGACAGCCCTACAAAATGGCACATAGTGCACTATATGGGGGATAGGGAGCGATTTCGGACACAGCCACTGTATTTCCAAATTGAAAGGCATGATTTCACCCCCGTTACATATGATGCCGTGACCCTGATCACACATAGCCCTGTTGTGTACACATGCTGTGTATGTGTGTGGGTATTAGAACCCGCAGCGCTGCCCGACCTATGGTCTGGGGGGGCGCGCACTATAACCACTCTGCCCCCTAATGGATGTTCCGTATCCGGAGAGTATATAAGCAGGCCTGTGATAAACGATGTGACTGGCTGGGAAACAACTACACAGCCCGTCCTCTAGAGCGTTTGTTTATTTACAGTGCTTTAAACAAAGATCTGGAGCTGAGAGGACGACGCTCCTCTGAGATTAACCCTTCAAAGGCATGCTAATCACGTCGCTGGGCGCGCACTTCCTCCGCGCAGCTGCGCAGTTCTGTGCCTACGCGCAAGGTGGGGTATGGGGATGAACGTGCGTGGCAGCGGGGAGGGGATCATCGCTTTCGATGAGCCTAATTGCCTCATTTCTAAAATAACTTCTCCGTTGTTTACCATCACAATGCCAATAAAGACTACTGTGAGAGCACAACGTCCTTCTTGCATTTACTCTTTGTGTGTGTGTGTGTTGTGCAGTGAATCCGCTCCGCAAATAACGCAGTCGCTCTGCGTCCTGCATTTAAATTTCCCTCTTGTGATGCGCTTCATTGTTTGAGCGATTGTTCAATTCGGCAGCAGCTTGAAAGAGCTGGGAACTATTAAAAACACACAGAGGGCATAGACTAAGAGAGCATACTTGATTGTAATTAATTTAAATGTGTAAATTACACAGGCGTGGATGCAATGAATTAATAATTTAGCTTATTATTATTATAATGTAGCTTTGTAGAAGACCCTTCCGTCCATGGACCTGTACACTTCCAGAACTTGGAAACTATAGACCCCTCTATATAGGGGGGCACTCACCACTCCGAAATAACTCCATACCGATAAAGCTCGAATCCCAAAAACGATCCGCTTATTTTGTTAGGGTTAGGTTAGGGTTATGGGTTAGAGTGGCATTACACTGGACCCCAGAAGGCAAGGGTAAGAAAGGGAGGCCTAAAATGACATGGTGTAGGACAATAGAGAAGGAGCTCCAGCAACATCACCAGAGCTGGGGGACTACAGAGAAGATGACCCAAGACAGATGCTAGTGGAGAAGCTTTCTTGCTGCTCTATGCGCCAACCGGCGTAATGGGGATAAGTAAGTAAGTAAGGTTAGGGTTATAACCCTAACCCTGTGTTAGGGTTTATGGGTTCGGGTTTTGGAGGGACCCTAACAAAATAAGCAGATCGTTTTTTGTATTCACACTTTACATCACGGCAAATGATAATAAGCCAAAATTCATTTTGGAATGCAGAGGCTTCGGAATGCAGACGTGTAGCCCCCACCAGAATTGACGCTACTGCCTTCTGGAAGAAGGTTCCGGTCCGTCAGAACCAAAACCTCACAACCCATGAACAGTTTGTTCCCTGCCTTTCAGCTACATACAGACCGCCCTGTACATAATCTGCCCTGCAATGGCCCTCCTTATACTGTCCGAGTGCATACACTGCCCTGAACATAACAAAATGAATGTTCCTACTATGTTACTATTGAATTCTATTGGCTTAGATGGAATACAGTCTAGATGCTGACTAATTATGGTGAAGTGGAGAGAGTAGCTGTGGGCCGGAGAGTGGGATCCATGGGGTGAAAAAGGTTTAGAACCCCTGCCCTCAGAAAACAGCTTGGCTGTGCCCTTGGGGGAGAGAGAAATAGATGACAAGAGAGTGAGAGACAGGATATGGAGGTGTAACAATATCCCCCCAGACTCTACAGCGTGGGAGGGCCCAGCAAGGGTGGGCTCCTAAACAAGCAAAAAAAAAAAGTGTATTACTTGGCTGTGGCTATAGAATATTTTAGTAATCAAGTATTGTGTAAATTCCCATAGCTGCGGCGAGCAGGCTATGTTTTTGGTCACGTTGGTTGGTTTGTCCCCAAGATAACTGAAAAAGTTGTGCACGGATCTGGATGATCAACTTTGCAGAGTTGTTGGAAATGACAAACGGAAAAACTGATAACATTTTGGTCGATTTCTGTAGACATTAGTAACATAATCATACTTAATCAACAAATTACCGGGGTAGATCGCTGGCCGCTTACGGTGGTCACGTGACAATACCTCCGGGTCGCAAAGGCCGCTGGGAAATGTAGTTGGCTTGTGCTGAGCATGTTCGCCGCTGGCGTCGATCGTAATCACGATACTCTAGGAGCACTTGCATTGATAATGGGTTGCCACACATACTGCTAGCACTAAAAGTAGTATTTTTTTCTACCACTACGGCTCAGATTGTGAGTGTTTCCAGTTGGGTAATAAGATTAAACATTTTA
>OMKY01239240.1:0-12392 GCA_900302395.1 Bregmaceros cantori | reverse complement strand
AATGCCTCAAGGCTTCTCTCCCAGGCTGCTCACGGTGCCCATGGAGGACAAATACACGTGTCAGTCCGAGCACTGTCGCAATGTTCTGAGAAGGCCGGTACAGGCCACCTGCGGACACCGCTTCTGTGAGCAGTGCTTCAAAGAGCTGACCAGGTAGTTTCCATTGTGCCCTTTGGCGGGATGTTCCATTGTGCCCTCTGGCGGGATGTTCCATTGTGCCCTCTGGCGGGATGTTCCATTGTGCCCTCTGGCGGGATGTTCCCTGGAGGCAGGCCCGGATTAAGGTGCGTCTGGGCCCCGGGGCAAGGAGATTGCAAGGGCCCCCCCCTCCCGCTCCGAGCCCATACCAACCCAACCCCAACCTAGGCGCTCTAGTCGCCGTACCGCATAGCCCAGGGGCCCTTTGATTGCCGTTTCCTGTGGCCCTGGGGCCCTAAGGTTGCCATATCCTGTGGCTCAGGGGCCCTTTGATAGCCGTGGCCCAGGGGCCCTCTGATTGCTGCCCCCCGTGGCCCAGGGGCCCTCTGGTTGCCATATCCCGTGGTTCAGGGGCCCTTTGCCATCCCCCGTGGCCCAGGGGCCCTCTGATCGCCGTCCTCCGTGCCCTAGGGGCCCTCTGGTTGCTGTACGACATGGCCCAGGGGCCCTCTGGTTCCTATGTCCTGTGGCCGAGGGCCCTCTAACTAGAGCCCTGCGCGGGACTGATTTTCCCCTCCCGCGTCCCGCAAAAAATTGTAATTTTAGTCCCGCTCCCGCCCGCAACTAAAATAATTTGTCCCGCGCCCGCCCGCAAATCCCGCAGGATTCAGAGTTCCGAGTCGGAACTGGGTCGGCTTTGGGCAATAGGCGAACGTCGGAACTTCCGTTAATACACCACTCTTTAGACCAGCATTTACTTCTGAAGTATGGTATATTTTTCCACTAGATGAGCTCTTGCTGAGTCTCCTGAGTCATGATCGGTAGAGCAGACTAGCAGAGCCGAATACGGAAGAGCAGAACGGAATCTGATTTTTTTTTTCCCGCAACTTTATTTAAAATGTAAACAAGCGACACGACCAGGAATGGTAGGCGTTAGATCGGAATCGGATACAAACGCTATAAGTATCCGATCCAAATAGGTCGAAGAGAAGCCGCATGCCGGCTGAGCCTCGCAAGCTAAAATGTTTTTAGCTTGCGGGACTGCGGCTCAATTCCGCACCCGGACTCCTCTCGCTGAGTCCCGCATGCCCCCGCAATGAGCTTTCAAATTTTTATCCCGCGGCCCGCAATTCCCGCGGGAGTCCCGCGCGGGAGTGCAGGGCTCTACCTCTGACTGCTGTCACTCCCCCCAGCCCATTTCAGTTAACCCTTATAGACTAAAGAAGTACAACTAAAGAAGATCCTAGAATAGAGGGCTCTATCGCAATCAGCATCGACGTCGGTATCTGGATTGTTGTTTGGTCCCCCCTGGATCCATGGGACCCGGGGCGCGAGCCCCACTCGCCCGGTCGGTAATAGGGCCCTGCTTAGAGGTCTGGTCATGGCCATGTCACTTGGTCCCTTGGTCACATCACACAGCGAGTGGCCTTGGATCATAAAACTCCCCTTCATGATTGTTACAAGCAGAGAGAACGTCGACTGTTCCTAACGATAATGATCGTTGACCGCTCCCTCTGCGCGGTGGCAGAGAGGTTATGGAGCGCGCCCCCGGGACCATTGGTCGAGCAGTGTTTCAGATTCGAATCCCCTCTTCATCTTTTCTGCAATGTCGACTCTTCATCCCCAGATTTAATCCTGTCACTAACCCTCCCAATAAAGCATGATAAACGTCACGTGCGCCCAAAAAATAACATGTATGTATGTATCATGATTTTTCTCAAAGAAATAATTAAAAAATAGTGCAAAAAAAAAAGTGCAATAGCCACGTTTTGTATAATTTATATATTTTGTAATTCAATAGTTTACATTGAAATTGCATCCATTACACTGTATATACTGTTATACTGGACATTAGCCGGGTATCGGCTAGCTAAGCTAAGCTATGAGCTAAGCAGGAAAACATGGCCGAACCACCCCATCAGGAAGTATCACAGATATATAGCTGATGGGTGGGGACATCCAATGATGTCACAGCTTGTAGCCAATCAGGACAATGGAGGCGTAACTCTACAAGTAATATTTCCATAACACTATCGACCCCACCACCCCATGTTGGTGGGGTCGATACACAAACCTCCTTAATGCATGGATTGGAAGACCTAGTCCTCCAACCAACAGCGGCTTTGCACTGGGAGACGAGTAGGGCCCTCCAGACCAACTTGACCACACTTGATAATGATTGTAACTACTCTGATTTCTGTCAACGAAATTCTCAATTGCAGCCATAGTGGCAGTATGTTAGGACCCCTGATTATCTTATCAAATCCAACAATGTATTTCATTTGACTGAATTACACTTGTCTCATCAAGGAGTCGGAATCAAGCAAACATGAGCATGCCGATACCACAATCAATCAAGCGTTCTTTCATTTGATTTGATGTCGTCAAATATTGCTTTTCTGCTTTTAGTGATTTCTTTTTCCACAGCTTACTAAAATGACTTGTTCATCTCACTCACTGACGTATTAATTGATTTTCACGTCAACACATCAGCGTATTGTGGATTCATTATTTAATACCTTGGTGTGTCGATTAATATGTTGGTGCTGTATATCTCTTCTTTGTCTTCTAAATGGACTAAAATTGCTAACAGTCTCATCTTTAACAATTCAGTATTATATATTAACCTCTCTGTTGAATGACCATCTGCTAATAATGCAGCCAAAAACAGTTGCTCAACATAGGTGGAATGCTTCCCAAGTCTCACACATTGAGAGTGAGAATTTCTACATTCTCACACTCACCCAAGACGACACTTCCTCGTTCTTAGTTATCACTCATGCATTACATTTTCAAAGCAATGGTGCCCACAGTGCCAGGCAAGCTGAATGTGAAAGCGACTATGTCCCACCTCACTTGGGGGTTAGGGAATTAGGAGTGAATCTCCCTCCAGATCTTACCTAAAACTGAGATGGGATGGCCGCCCCGCATTGTAAGGCCGCTTTTGTTAATGCATCCCGTGCATCGCACATTGCAACCAACGTACCCATCCATGCCCACATTTGTTCCATTCGTTGAAAAATTACGTAATTACACAAAAATGTAAATAAAATTGGAACAGAACTCTCAAATAAATTAAAATAAGCAATAATGCACATGACTGCTCATTGATTTCAAGCACGGTTTCCAATAATTAACTAAACAAAGTAAAAAGTAGCCTGCAGCTTGAAGTATACGTTCAAAAGATTAATTATCTCACTATTTCTTTCTATTATATCAACAACATTAACTAGTGAGATATTTGTACTTACTGTACATTCTTACCGTAATTATTTTCAGCATGTTTCAAGTGGTATTACACTCTTCGTGGTTGTTAGTTGTTACACAGTTGAGTTTATTGAAGGACTCCTTTAATTTCTTCCCCTTTTGTTTCTTTGCACGGACCATCCTTCACAAACACTTCCATTTTAATTGGAATCCCTTCCCTTTTTTTTGTCAATCCATCTGCAGTTCTGTCCATTTTGGAAGAGTCCCAGCTGCACGTTTGTGTTATAACTGTTGGATTTGTGACATGGGGGTCTACTGCATGATTTTAATGAGTTATGTTATTCCTGTGTCTCATGTTTACTTGTCTTTTTCCAAGTGAAAGTATAACGTTTCATCTGCACAAAATGGGTAAATAAAGCAGACTTCTAAATGGTATTTAAATATCATTCTCAAGTATACACACTTTCGTACTCGATACTGCTCACTGGGAGCATTTTGAAGGTGACCTGTTTTCAACACAGAGCAATAATGAAAGTCTCTAGCAGACTACTGGATAATTCCATTATTGCTCTGAAAGTTAAATGGCCAGGTGCTTGCTGAACCCACAAAGGGACCTGAAAGGTGAGTGGAACGAAGGTGACCAAAACGCTGCTTTAAACTTGCTTGCCCTCTGATTATTTCCCAATATCCACTCCGTTCATCACTCTACATGAGGACCGTACATGTTCTGCATGCTCAGAACTCATTGAAATCTGAAGAATCTTCATCTGCAATAGCAGCTGTGGGATAGCTAATGCGGCCCACTCGCATCCAGATATTACCTCTAGCAAAACTCCCCGAGTGCTAGACCCCTCCTACAAACCATTGTTGTTCAAATCATGTTCAAAAACGCCCTGAATAAACAAACAAAGTGTAAATAAACAAACATTCAATTATTTGCGGTACGATTTCACATTGATATTTCTAATAATTCAGAAGAATTGGAGGATTACTTCAAGATTTCTAAAAAAAAAGTAGAATTTACAAATAATTTGTTTGAAATTGTTTGTTTTAGTGATTCATTGTATTTCAATTTTTTTAAAGGTAATCCAAAAATCCCAAAGCCCTTCCTAACCCTGAGCGTGATCTTGTGTTTGGGGCGACCTGAGAATGTGATGATAATCCAGTGCTCATTTTTCTCAGCAATGGCCCGAAGCCTTGCGCAGCCTGTCAGCAGGAAGGCATCTACGAGGAGCCTCTGTCAGTTCTCAACGTCGATCAGGTGAGATAAATGTGATGGACGTTAGATCAGGTGAGTTAAATGTGATGGACGTTAGTTCAGGTGAGTTAAATGTGGTGGACGTTAGATCAGGTGAGTTAAACGTGATGGACGTTAGATCAGGTGAGTTAAACGTGATGGACGTTAGATCAGGTGAGTTAAACGTGATGGACGTTAGATCAGGTGAGTTAAACGTGATGGACGTTAGATCAGGTGAGTTAAACGTGATGGACGTTAGATCAGGTGAGTTAAACGTGATGGACGTTAGATCAGGTGAGTTAAATGTGATGGACGTTAGATCAGGTGAGTTAAATGTGATGGACGTTAGATCAGGTGAGTTAAACGTGATGGACGTTAGATCAGGTGAGTTAAATGTGATGGACGTTAGATCAGGTGAGTTAAACGTGATGGAAGTTAGATCAGGTGATTTCAATGTGATGGACGTTAGATCAGGTGAGTTCAATGTGATGGACGTTAGATGACAAAATTGACGTCACTCAAACCAATGCACATTCAGCCACCAGCGGAGATACTGACATTTGATGGTGTGTAAAAATGCTAGATAGATAGATTTAAAAAATAATGACACTGTTCACTAGAACAATAATATTCATTACCAGAGTTTCTGTGTGCTCTTCTTCCCCCACAGGCCTTTCTGGACAACGCAGCTGGCAGAGAGATTGCCAGTTTACCTGTCAGGTGTACTAACGAAGGCTGCGATTGGTCGGGTTCAGTCAAGGAGTATGAGGTAAGACTGGGCAATCGACTGTGTTTTGGATGGGGAACTAGTCTTCAAATGTGTTTTTTTTAAAGCAATAAAATAAAGATACCATGGATTACTGGAATCGCTATCTTGATGACTCAGGGCAAGATCTAAGTCGTGTTATCCTTGCCCGAATTAAAAAAAAGATGTACTTTTAATGCCAATTAAGCTTTATTTTTATTTATTTGATGCCCAGATACATACATGTTTGATAGATACTTTTTCATCCTAGAGGGTAAACTACATAAAATGATAGAAGAATAAGCTTAAAACCACAATGATGATGCAACTCGATTGCTCATGGCGTCAAGATGGTAAATATCAATGCTTGCGCCTGAACCCAATGGCCTCATCAAGAATGTAGCGCATCAGGATCAGTCACATGGGAACCATGTCCTCAATTCGCTCAACCTAGTTAAATGAAACAATAACTATGTCGTAGTCTTTTGTTATCAATATCCTCATTTAAAAGTAATACCGATCTGCATTAGTTCATAGTTATGTTTAGTTTTCCTTTCATAAACTGTCCAAAAGGATTCATGGTTGTCGGTTAAAAACTGTTCTCGGCAAAGACTCGTGAATCGTGACTTATTCATGGTTCTTCGTTTCCAGGTGGAAGATCACGTTTAGTGACGACTAAGGAACAACTCGGCTTAGCGTTCATTCTACCAGCAGACACCCATGGTCGGCGTAGGATAACTTGCAATGCGTTCCCATTGACTTGCGGATAAATCCTCTGACTTTGAAGACATCCGCTCAGAATTAAGCTGTTGGATCCGTACAGCTGGAGGCAAAGTGAGTGGAGTCACTGCTGCTTTGCAGCTAGGGACACCGTTGTGCTAGTCATCTCAATCAGCTGCGGGTCCAATACAACGACATGCAGAGTTCGGGATATTCAAAACATTAAAAGGGGGAGGAATTTGTACAATAATCTGACACCCCAACCCCCTTTTCTCCACTTTAGCATTTAGCATCACAAAGCCTTACAGATAAGTGCTTCTGTAGTGATCTTGTCTCTAATAGATTGTTTTTTTGTTGTCACAATCTTTGTTTCCTTTTGTCCAAGAACTGTCTATACTGGCCAACAAAATCTATTTTAAATAAACAATTGTGTTATGTGTGCTTGCTTTGCTATCAACACGAAGAGATATCGTCATACTATAAATGTAGTGACCTGCGCCCTCCTGTTCTCCCACACCCTGTCAGCTCAGAACACCTCCTACTTTCTCTTTAGTGCTCTAAATCTCACTGTGGACAAAACGTTTGACATGGCAAGAGAGGAGACAAGGTAAAAAAAAAAAAAAAAAACGCTGAATTGAAAAATATTGTTTGACATTTAAAATGAAACTAAAGCAGTGTCCTGATCTTCCATTTTGAAAAGACTGAGGAGAAAAGACATCGACACTCACAAATTGTCTGCGATTTGCACTAAGCCTTCCAGTCTGTGCAGGATGATGGCACGGTCAATTGTTTCGACTGCAGCACTGAGCTATAGGAGCAGGATGACGGATAGCAAAGAGATTGTTGGTCTCCTTATCTAAGACTATTCCAGTGGTATTTCAAACCCCTCATTAGGATGATAATAATGAATGCATTATTTCTTATCATAATAAACTAATAAGCATACAATTTTCATCAATATTGATTTAAATATCAACCAGTCCAATTCGTAGCATACATGTTTCATACTCTTTACATCCTCTTATGCTGCATTGGCTTTTTTTCCACATTAGAAGGAAGTGAAACCTGACTCCCTGGAAAGTCCCAACCATTCCCAACCCCTGCGCTCCGTGTCAACAACGCAGGCTCCTCCGTGTTTTGGCAGCTTAATGATGGGAGCATGCAGCTGACGGCTTGGGCTCTTCAGTCTGTCCTAGTACTGTGTGTAGCAGACTGTGATCCATTATCGTCAGTGTTCATCTTTGATGTCCTTCCATAAACATTTAGTTTAATATTTTGGGGTTCATGTGATATACTGATAATGGACATTATCATCCACCACTTTCCAAAGAAATGTCTTCCGTTGAGAAGTTCTGTACTCTCAAATTAGTGGAGTATGAGGCACACTCATGAACACTCATAAACTGAAGTGCAAAATGCAACAAAAGTCAAAGGTTGTTGAAATGTCATGCGCTCGACCACATGTCCCACGTCTCTTTGATGTCTGCTTGTCTGTATGTCAAGACAATGTTAAAAAAGTTTAACCTTCTGAACGTTACTCTTAATAGATAGTAATCATAGTATCGCTGGCAGAAATGGCTGTGTGCACATTATGATGAAAGGCTGGGCAACTGCCTTGCATGTGCCGTTACAATAACCAACTCCCGCACCATTACCTCCCCTTTTGTGTGCTGTGGATAGAGGGCTGCAACTATCGATTATTCTAATAGTCGTGGATGGATTTGAACCCGCCCCCCCCCCACCCCCCGCATGCATGATTATCGATTGTTATTTTTATTTATTTATTTATTTAAAAAAGTTGGCAGCACCAGTTTTACATCACTTGCATAAATGGGTTATTGTACTTTTGTTCTTTGTCAGGGTTGGGGGCGGGGCCGCTGGCTCACATGATGCACACAGACTGTGACCAAGTATGGGGATTTCCAATCAGTGTAACTGAATCTCTGTTTTTGAACAACTGTGTACATTCATCGTTCCTCCGTGATCTTGTTTCCCGTGGGTGGTTTCTCACAATCCTCTTGTGACTGTGAACTGTGATCCCTTGAGGCTGCCCATCTAATGACTCGGGTCTAAGTAAAAGTCTCTAGTTGCGTTAAAGTCTTGTAGTATGGACACGTGAATATTATTTAATACTTTGGTATCCTGGGTAAACTTTAGAGGGGTGGGAGGTCCATCACACAACAATGTGTCTGTCGTAAATTGAATTAGTAGTTTTGTGAACTCAATTGTGATGCAGTGAATCCGGCTGTGAGTAACGCGTAGCAAAGATTTTTCTGGAAACTGCATTAATTTAAACTGTCATGTCAAGGCAACAATGTTGCCTCAAGAATACTGCAATAAGTACAATTTCATTAATTGGTATCAAAGTAAGGTACTTGGGTATTTCATAACACAATACAAATAACACTGTTCAGTGCACTGCAATTTCTGATTCAACTTTTAAACAAAATCGCTTCGAAAAATTCTGAAATGTCACCTTTTAGAAGCTATTCACATTTTTCTGCCTGGTGGTCATATTTTGTCATGAAAAAGTCATATCAAACCGATTCAAATGCAACATACACTTCCAGTGTATTACACCCTGGACCCCCTTCTCACGTTGCCTTTGCAAAAGCTTGACAAGTTCTTCCAAATGCCAGCAAACCACAGCAATGCGAGTTTCCTGCTAACTTTTGGACACTATTGCTCAGTACAGACTCACGATGGTTGATTTATCAGTTCTTCATACAACTGTCAGAGCTTTTTAGACATCTTTCGTTGGTTGACCATCTACCAAAAAGATTCAACCGATGAATGCGGAAATAAACATTTGGCAATGTGCCTGACAAAGCAGGATTGACAAGGAACTTGTGAATGTAAATGCATAGGCAGGAGTGTTCTGGAAAGAAGGCTGAGAAGAACAGACAAGAACAGACTTGACCGGTTGATCAAGAAAGCAGCCATTGTTCTAAGCGGTGATATGGACACGACTATTGTGGTTGCTGAAAGTCGTACTGGGGTCATTGTACAGTGCATCTTGGCCAATCGCTCTCATCCACTGCTTGACAGATTGTCTGGTCAAAAACTGCTAGCAGTAGATCTACAGAAGTTCATAAATTTTAGTTGAATATTTTATGTTGACTCAGTGGCAACCATTTTAACGCTACAAAAAGTGGGCACTGATGTTTGAAGATCCACCAAATATTCTCCACAAATCACAACAACACAACAACTTATAACGTCAAGAGGAGGATCTCCTACTATTTGGGAAAAATTAGGATTTTCTACATTCTAAGGTATGTCTTCTGATATCTTTGACAGTATGTGTTTTCGGTCGGATGTCTGTGAAAGCACTGAAAGATTTTATTAACCTTTTACTTTTGATATTTTTGTCAACGATTACCATTTTAATCCAAATTGCTATTAAAAAAAAGAAGCTATAAATTAAATAAAGTAAAGTCAAGCTAAACATGTGAAGTTTTGCATGTAAATTTCAAAGGGTAATTTTGTTTTGACTCTTCCTCTTGTACAATTGTTTCATTGTGTAGATAACTTAGAATTTTAATTTTCATCTCTTTTCGTAACGCTAAGTACCAATGAAAAGATGTTTCTATATTTCTGGTTGTTTTTCTTTCAGTCACAACACGAGCGCTCGTGCCCATTCGAGTCGGTGCCATGCAGCGCGTGCAAGAAGATGGTGCCGCGTGGGGAGAAGGAGCGGCACGATGAGCGTGAGTGTGAGGCCAGGATGCTCAACTGCAAGTACTGCAAAGGCAGCTACAGTTATGCCCAAATCAAGGTGGGTACAGTCGCTGCTGTAGCATCGTTCAGTACTGTGTGCCATCGGCTCTTAACCTTGTTGCTTTCATGTTCGAGGTGAAGAAAGGTACGTTATTTGCTTTTATTGCAGTTTGTGCAATATTTTTACATGCTTGTTGGAAAAGCCTACTCTTCTTGGCTGGCTCAGATCACGGTGTATTGGAAGAGTGGTTTTCTCACCCCTCCTTAGGTGCTAAAGCCCTGGTTCCACTGCATCCATAGGGAGCTGTAGGGTCTGGAACTATCCGCCTAAAATGTGTCTCTACGGAGCCAGTACCATGCTACCGGTAGAAATCTTCGTGCCTGATCGCGAGGTGGTCCGAGGCGTCCCGTCGGCATCACTCGCGGCCCGCGCGTCGTTGGGCCACTGATTCGCCAGCCACTGATTCGAACTGATTGGGGGCCGGCCATTCGGCTCGGGCATAATGCTGCGCCCCCTTGTAAGCGTGATTTCGCTCTTACTAGAGTTCTCCATGGAGTCACGGCTTAAGTGTCAAGCTGGGAGGCCTTTCCTTCTGCTTTCTAAGCCTTTGAAATGACCATACCCTTTATAATGGTCCCACGGTCCAGAGACACACTCTAAGTAGGCCACTGGCTGGGTTTGGCTGGCGGTCATTCCATGACATCCTGTCTGATGAAATAGTGAAAGGACGCTATCGATGTGTTGGAACACTGAACACTTGGAGGTCCTTCATGCCTATGACTGTACCATGATGCCTTAGCGAGCCTTCTTTTCTCATGTCTTTTCCAACAACGTTTAATTCTATATTGTTGTTTGTTATTGGTGAGATGATTGCTCTGTTCCCTGCTAAACCAACCTAATGCAACTTCCCTTCATCCTGGGGATGAATAAAGTATTAAACCAAAAGGGCACGTAACCGAGAATGACCCTTTTTAAAGACTTCAGGGTCTGAGACACAGAATCATAGGAATGAAGCAAGAGTGTGATACTATCTGTTGTGAAAGGCAAGTAACATATAAGAAAAATGAAGTTATCTGGGATTTGGTCAGGAGACTTATCGAATCTGGGATTCGGAACACTAACCTGTAGGTCTTAAACCCTCAAGTCATTGGAACAATCATTCTACCAACAGAGCTACAGCCAGCCCTCTCATAATTTTGCCGGCATATCCACTCATTAACATTTCATACATCACACTCATGTTAACATTTCATACATCACACTCATGTTAACATTTCATACATTACACTTGTGTTAACATTTCGTACATTACACTCGTGTTAACATTTCGTACATTACACTCGTGTTAACATTTCGTACATTACACTCTGTTAACATTTCGTACATTACACTCTGTTAACATTTCGTACATTACACTCGTGTTAACTCACAATTGTCTATCCACCCTGCAGGCCCACGACGAGACATGCGTGAAATTCCCACTGCTGTGCAAGGATTGTGGGAAGAAGAAAATCCCCAGAGAAAAGGTTTGTTATTTTCTGTGTGAGTGATGTGGCTTAGATGGAGTTAGATACTCATGCTGCAGTCATTGGTATGTAACAATCCGTAAGACTGTGTAAAAAAAGTAATGTAGTAAAATTATAACTAAACTAAAATAACTAAAGGCAATAAAATCACTCAGGTAAATAAAAGGCCTTGTTCCCCACCATCTCTTAGACATTTTTGTCTGTTTCAGAATTGACTTCAAAATACTTCTACTGGTTTTTAAATGTGTTAACAAACTCGCCCCTCTGTACTTAGCTGATCTGCTTGTACCGTATCAGCTGTTGCAGAACCTGAGGTACAGTAGCACAGAGCTCTTGGTAGTTCCACGAGTTAATTCCAAATCGCATGGACAGGCCGCATTCAGCTTCTATGGCCCTCGACTATGGAATGGCCTTCTGGTGGCCCTCAGGGCCGTGGAGACTGTCGATGTTTTTAAGAATAAGCTCAAGACAAATCTCTTTGATCTAGCTTATAACTAGGTACATCAGCGAACTGTATTTGATTGCGGTTTGATGTTCTGTTTCTGTAAAGCACTTTGTGTTGCTCTGCATGAAAAGTGCTATACAAATAAAGTTTGGGCGTGACTTTGAATCACATAATGTGCTAGTAGATAGAGTTCCAGACTAGGGGTGTCCGATTACATCAGTGATTACTCAAGCTGTCCATGTGTCACCACAAAATAAATAGTTGATACAGAAACGTATTTGACATTACAGAAACGTTCAAAACACCACATGTGTAGTGGCACGTGATGCACAATATCCTCACATGTGATTTGAACCTGAGAGACAAGTGACAGAGACATTTCCTTCTCACCGTTCTCTCGTGGGGACTCTGGCCCCTCAGGTCACTTTTATAGCATCCAGCACATAGTTGAATATGCTCACAACAAGCAATATAATTCTTTCCTGGAAGCGAGTCAAAAGAAAAGTTTAAGAACATACAGGGTGGCCCAATTACATGATGTTCTTCCACTGCTGGATAATCAGTTATACATTATCTAGGGCCAACAAATAAAATCCATATTTGTCTTTTGAAATCTCAATTTTCGATTTGTTTCCAATTTCTTGGGGGGGGGG
>OMKY01239237.1:0-19323 GCA_900302395.1 Bregmaceros cantori | reverse complement strand
TCATCATTATTGTTATATATACACATTATAATTTATATTAGCATTATTGTTATATATATATACACATTATAGTTTATATCATCATTATTGTTATATATACACGTTATAATATATCAGCATTATTGTTATATATACACGTTATAATTTATATTAGCATTATTGTTATATATATACACATTATAATTTATATCATCATTATTGTTATATATACACATTATAATTTATATTAGCATTATTGTTATATATATATACACATTATAATTTATATCATCATTATTGTTATATATACACACATTATAATTTATATCATCATTATTGTTATATATACACACATTCTAATTTATATTAGCATTATTGTTTTATATATACACACATTATAATTTATATTAGCATTATTGTAATATCTACAACACACTTCATACAACAGGTTTTGTAGCGTTCTATCTATGTATTTCTATGCTTTAATACCACGCCCACTCGTGATACATCACGCTTCTTCATCCGCTTGACCAAAACAACAACACATGTGGCGTTTGCCATGTCGGAGGCAAAACTCAACATCCATTGTATGGATGGTTTGGTTTCCGTCAAAGTGAATCTGCAAAACCAGCAGAGAGAAAGTCACGCTGCGAGTCCTCGGCTGTGCGGTGCTGCTGCGGCGGTGGGTCTCTACAGCGTGTTGAATGTCTGTGTTCACCGCGACACGGAGCGAGTCCGCGCCAGCTGCAGCACTACTCAGCACCCGCTCCGCCGAACGGAGGAAGCTGAAGTTGGCTCCACATTCGCCCAACTCCACAACTTCAGCTTCCTCCGCTTCGGGGCGAACACAGACGCACAACACGCTGCAGAGACTACAGCCCGCGGGTGTTGGAACGTTGCCAGCAGCGGGTCTACAGCGTGTCTGCCCGACACACGCAACGAGTCCTTGGGTGTTAGAACGCTAGTTTCGGTGTGTATCGCGATTTTACCGATCTATTCGAAATGGCAGATCGAGACTGCTTAGAATCGGACGGGTTTGAATCGTCAGATCGAACACCCCTACACATGGCTCATTGTCACTCCAATCACTCCGTAATTCACTGCACTACCTCCCTGTTAAAAAATGACTTAATATTCTTTTGTGAATGGCAAATAAAAAAAATGAACATTAACCAACCCTAGCAATAGACCTCTAGGGTAACTATACATCTTCATAGAGCTAGGATTATTGAGTGAGAAGCGGAGTGAGTATGTTTTAGACCTTGCTCGGGGAGCTGAATAAGAGTTTCTTTGTAAATGTTGCGTATTTTGGATGTCCTCTTTCCACACAGATACCTCCACAGGTTTGACTCTGAGCTGGAGCAGATCGAGTTGACCAATGGGATCAAAGGTCGACAGGGTCGTCAGCACGGGGCCCGAGAGAACGTCATCCAGCAGACCATAGAGAGAGAGCGGGCCATGTTCGATGGAAGTGGATTCGGTAGGAGCACACTCAATATTTCATCACAGTAACATCAAATAATTGTACACCTAAACATTGTATGTTTCATGTTCTGTGCATGTCAGTTCTTTGATACAAATCGGTGCACCCAGTGCCCTCAGTCGTAGGTAATGGAGCCCTACGGTGGGTAACGTGCAGAGAATCGATAAACTGGCGCGAAAGCACGCCAGCCCTTTAGATGCTGTTAAACTGCAGACTCCAACTTTAATCACCGTCCCTGGAAGTACTCTGAGCCACATTGTGAATGGAACGCACACCAACATTTAATACAATCCATACATGCTAATTATTCATAAGGTTGCAGTGCCCTGGTCTGCAGTCGTGGTGGCCGTTCTGCAGGCACTATGACAACGCCTGCTAACAACTCTCTTCCCTATGATCCGTGGTAGCAGTGAAGTGTGATGGAGTGTGGTAGTAAACGCCTGCTTCTTTCCACAGAGATCCCAGATATTCTCAACGCCAAGCACCTCAAGACCTTCAGGTTGGTGCCTTACTGCCATTACCTAATAAAACGATGATGTAGAAGATTCTCTATTGGCGAAATTGACTTTACTTATTCAAGTCGGTCAATCAAGGCAATCAGAATTTACTAGAACCTCAGGATACTGGAAAATATGTGGATATGTTAAGCATAGATTTACATTTCTTCACATTTTCGTATCATTCGCGCAACTCTCAAAATTGCGATGCCCACCCTAAAACTATACTCACTGTATCCCCTTCCCTCAACATAGTCCCCCACCACGGACTGCCGCTGTAAATAGCCCGTTTTTGTTCTTAATATTACCACACTAGTGCATTTAATATCTGTCTGACATTATTCCGCCTTATATTTCTTGGGTTTCTTTGCTCTATTAAATATTTTTCTTGCACTATAGCTTGGCACCGTTAACCGAAAAAAACTAGTCTGAAGTTATCATTGACAATGGCGATAAGCTTTAATCTGATTCTGAAAACAAAATGCATACATGCATAGTGTGAACATACCTTCAAAGTCAGGCTTGGTAGCGTCTGTTGGGTTTTCCTGCTTGTTAAATTGTATTATTTGGTTGTAGAGAGTGGAGCGGTGACCTGAAGAAGCTGCCCAACATCAAACTACGCAAGGTTTCCAGTAAAGGAATGGACAGATCGAACGACGAAGAGATGAGTGAAGAAGAGGAGGCAGGCGAGCCGGTGGAAGAGGGAACGCCCGCTGACTCGAACTGAATCCTCTGGAAAAACGACTGCTGCCGCCCGGACCGAACCACGTGGTGGAACGAGCTAATGTCTCTGGCATTGACTGAGCATTACTCACCATTACCACTAATGGCCAAAAGATGGCGCCATTTGTCCAGCTGCGATAATTAACGTGCCTTCGCGTTCAGCCCACAACTAAATCTTCATTACGGATCCCCAGTTTAAAGTGCTACTTGAGTGCAGCATAACATTATGAATATCATGAAATTTATTTATGACGGTTTAAATTCAGACAAATGACTATTTCTAAAGCTTCCATTTCACAAGTGCGATATTAGCTTGGTTATGAAACCAATACATGGCTTGCATAACACAAAATCCTCGTTTTTAATGCACAGAAAACACATCCATAAGCCTTTTTGTGGAAGTGAAACCTTTGATGGCTATGGTTACATTCTTCCAGTAATATTACAACTAATGATTATGTTAATGATCTGTTGTTGCTGATTATTGAAACGATAAGTCCACTAATCGTTTCAATTAATTCATTTTTATTCACAAATATTCACACGGAATAAGAATGACAGGTTAATGTTGTTAACTTAGGGTGTAGTCATACTCTGGAGACAAAGGCATTACAATTAATTTATACATCATTATATATATCATTTTAAGATGTATTTCATGATGTATTTCCTTTTTTCAGGAATCATGTTCTTTTCTGTATTTTCAGGAATCTGTCAATCAATATGAAATTGGAAAGCATAGTAGATAAACTGCCAACTCGATTTCTTGACCATTATCGATTTATTAAATTAGTTAAATAAATCAATCAATTACTTGTTGTGTCCCAATGCTAGACACCAGTATTGTATGTCATGAAGAATTAAGAATTAATTCTTACTCAGTTAACTTGTTCAGTTATCTCTAAGCAGGGTTGCATAGTAATGGAAATCTAACTGTAGTCCTTATGATTACATTTTAAAATATGTCATCTAGATTAGTTACATATGCCTGATGTAGGGGATTGCACCCATTTTCACAATTGTTTGGAGGCCATTGTTCTAACTTGTAAATGTGCATGCAGCAGAATAATTTTCATAAGGGGCCGCACCAGCTACATTTATAGAATCTCACGAAAACGACAAAATCTTTAAAATTCACACAATTTTTGACTTGAGTTAAAATTGGGTTGTGGGATTGCGTTACAGGTTACAATTGTAATGAGTAACTTGTAATTGTAAATGGATTACAAGTAACCGTCCCAACCCTGTCTTATTAAGTAAGTAAGTAGCTACCGGCTCCTGAAATGGTTAAATCAAAAATCTTGTTGCCAATGATCTGTGAATGGACGTGGTGGTGTTGGTTGTATTGGTTGCGTCTCACACGGGCGCCACTGCTGCTTCCACCGACATGTCCGAGTCCGTGTGCTCCTCGGGGCCCTCTGGGGGCGGGTTGGTGGGTCCCGTGCTCTGTCGCAGTCCCTTCTCGGGGCAGTTCTGCACGGTGATGATGCGATTGAAGGCCTTGAGGCGGCGCCAGAGCTCCAGGTAAACGGTGCCTTGGATGTACATGAAGATGATGCTGCTGACCAGCCCCATCCCCACCACCATCAGCTTGGTCCAGAACGGCCACTCCAGCACGCCTGCAATGGACAGAAAGACAACCATGTTAACACTAACGCCGGCTTGGTCCAGCACGCCTGGAACATTAACCTGGCACGCTAAAACCAACTAATCGTCCATGTATCGCACACAGACAAATCGGATTGTTGCCCAAATTTGGGCGGTCCAATCAGTTCCTTGTTAAGGCGGGAGTTGTTCGAATCGAGACGTGGGCCTCCAAGCCACTTGTGACACCTACTGCGCTGTGATTTGATACCTTTATTTGAATGAACGAGCCTGCTTAATCCAGACCAAATAAGACCTAATTGCGTGCGATGCATGGACGATTCATTTGTTCTGGCTTGCCAGGCTAGAACATCACAGATACAGAACAATTAACACAAAGGTCGTTAACAGTAATCGAGCATACGTAGAACGTGCTGTCGGATCGTCGCAATGTTATCAAGAAGAGGAACGAACATTAACAACAATGCTCCTTGAATTAAAAGTTGTGCCTCATGTTTGTCTTGTATCATTACAATCACTTGAATTCATCACATGTCATTAATGCATGTAATATCAAACTATATAAATGTATACAAACTGCATTCAGCCAAAAAGGAATGGTAGAAATGAATGAATGATGTGCCATCTTTTTACTTTACGAGGATCAAACGACAATTGTAGAGGCTTCAATTGTTGCGTTGAAGTTCCAAACTAGCTTTACATAATAAACCATGAGCTAGTATCATAACTTACCATCTGCCATGTAGTACTTGGTGAGAGCCAGTCTCCACAATTCATCTGCAACAAAGAGATATAACTCTCAGCTCTTTGCTAATAATACTAATAATAACAGTAATGTAATAACAATCAGAAGCACTCAGAGACTGCAAACGTGTGCCGTATTGGTACAAAAAAATAGTACTTTTAGTGTTGGCAGTATGTGTGGCAACCCATTATCGATGCAAGTGCTCATAGAGTAGCGCGATTGCGATTGACGCCACCGGCGAATATGGCAACTACATTTCTCAGCGGCCACTGCGACCCGGAAGTCTGGTCATGTGAGTGCGGTAAGCGCCCAGCGATCTATCGGCAAGTTGGTGATGAAATAATGTTATGTTACTTATAAGCTACAGAAATGCACCAACATTTTTATCACATCTTCCTTTGGTCATTTCCAACAACGACAAAATGTCATCCAGATCCGTGCACAGCGTTTTCACTTATCCTGGCGAAAAACCAACGCGACCAAAAACATAACCTGCTTCCGCGGCAGAGTGCATAATAAACGGTGGAGCAGTGCTACTGACCCTCCTTTCCCAGGCGAACGTCCTCGGTGGTCCGCCTGACCAGGACACAGCCGGACCACAGCATGCAGCAGATAGACAGCAGGTGGAAGACCACGGAGGAGAGTATCTGTCTCCACTCACCCTTGGTCATACTCAGCCGCTCCCACTGGGGAGAAGAAGACAGACCACCATCTTTAGAGGGAAACATCTCGCGTCATCCTAATGAGGCTCTCTAAGGAACTCTGAATTCAGATCACAGTGTATCAGAAAGCATAGGTGTCAAACTTGAGGGTCGTGAGCCAAAGGTGGCCCACCCAGGGACGTAGGCGGGTGTGGACCAGGGCTCGCCCACTTTTTTATCAAGGCAAAGAATTCCTTCAATTTCACACGACCAATTTTAAAAAATAATGATGAGGAATTGCAGATGGAGATCTTCAGGGCATCCACACAATATAATAGTACAGCAAATACACGAGTTTTGGGGGCACTTATTAAGGCCAATAGCGTTAATCGTATTACTGTTTGGCTATCTAAGTCATGTCTAATAGTGAACGTGTTAGATTACTTGTTACTTGAAATGGCTATAATGGCTCTATATTTCATAGAATAAAGTATGCTTCTTCCGTTTCATTCTAAATTCACTAGAATTATTTGTCAAGATTGTTTTTCTCTACGAGCGTGTGTACCTTGCGCAGAGGCTTGAGTCGCGTCTCCATTATGAAGTCATACTTGCAGAGTTCACAGCAGCGCGTGTCTGAGGACTTGATCCAGTGGTTGAGACACTCCTGGTGGACAAACCCCAGACTGCCCGTGCACCAGCAGGGGGCGATCAGAGGCTGCTCCTCATCGCCCTCGCAGTGGCAGATTCTACCGGATGGGGAGGCATGTTAGCATGCGTTTGCAGTCCAAAGTGCAGTGTTTATTTTTGTAAGATTGCGTGAAATGACAACATTAATATATTAACCAAAAATGATTAATCAAAACCAAACCACAGTAAGATATATGAAACATGATCATTTATTTTATTTTTTTGTGTGGCGTCAGATTCGTTTTTCTTCTTTATTGGATAGGATTAGTCGGACACTGGGTTGAAGAGATCGGGTGTAGACATCTCAGACAAGCCGACGAGGGGAGAACTTGCGGCACTGCGGATGCTACAGTCGACACAGTGGCAAAGCGGTGTCCATAACCACTCTGCCAATGACACCACCCCCCCCCCATGCCCCTGAAATTTGATGAATTTAAGGTCACCAGAACACAGCTTGGGCATGGCAACGTCACCGCTGGGGGGGCGGCAGACATTTTGGGAGTCGCAGTGGTCAGACGAACACACAGAGAGCGATATTTGCTAATAAGTCTTCATCTATTATTGATCTATCCATGAGAATAGGCTGCCATCTGCAGGCGATTCACCCCAATACAATGGGCATGAATGATAAGGTATACCACCTTACCATATCTATACGTATTCTTCACCGTACGTGCAGCTACCACAATGTCTGCCGCCCCCAAGCTGTGACACCAACATGTGCAAGCCCTATTCAGCGGCAAAAAAATGATCCAGACCACTCCGGATTGTGTGAAGAAAATAAATAATCAGAGGAAAATTCTTGATTCTGTAGCATAAAAGTCAATATTCCATGCAGGGCTCCGAACTGGTTCAAGGAACGAAACCGAAAACGAACAGAATTTTACGAGGAGCGGAAACGAAAAAATATTTCTTTAAATGTTCCGGAACAGAAACTGAACACTATCAAATCCACCGGTTAAAAACGTTTTTTTTTTTAATGTTCTCTATATATTTTAAAATATCCTTTCCTTTTGTCCACTTTCACTCATCAAGCCTCATAAATCTGGGGTTCCATCTTGTGGACAGACGAGGAAGCAAATGTAATGGCGTTTTAAAGCCGGTTTTCAAGTTAATACAGTTGTACTGAAGTTTGAAAGTCCACCAAATATATTTTGTATAAACTATATCTAAATGTAACATTGCACAATACAAGGAACTTTAAGAACGAACAAAATTTTGTGTTCCGAACCGGTTCAGGACCGATATTTTAGCGGCGGAACGGTTCCGAGAACGAAAACGCTGCCTGAACCGTTCGGAACGGAACGTTTGAAAAATAATTTCGTTTTCAAGCCCTAATTCCATGTGCTATTATGGAACAAATAACTAAATAGTAAAGTTGAGTTTTTTTGGGTAAGTAACGTTAATCCAATAGGGTTATTGCACAGTGACTGCATGGCTTGGCGGCGACAGGCATTATGGTGGTATCAATGTGAGACAAACTGTTTAAAAGTCTTCCATTATTGATTTATCCATGGTTATATACTATCAATTGCCAGCAGATGTCATCTTAACTATTGCAAAGTATTCCCCCTATATAATGGACGTGAAGTGGTAAGTTATATCACTTTACTGTACGTATATGTATACTTCACCGTACTTGATACCAGCAAAATGTCTGCCGCCATCAAGCCGTGACATCACGTGCAACAGCCCTATTACTACACTGGAACTAGTAATGCATTAGATTACGAGTTACTTGATAAAGAAAAAGTAACTTAGTTCCTATAACTTACTTCACAAACAGACGCAAACATAAAGCCAATCTGACCTGCAAACCTCAGTCTCAGAGTCCACAGAACAGCTGGGTCTGGGAGCCTCCCGGCTGGGCCCTGTGCCCTCTGCTGGGGCCGCCAGCGTCTCAGACCCTGCCGGGTTCTCTTGGTGGGTCCCAGTGTGCGTGACCTCTCCCTCTGACAGCGAGGAGCTGTCTGCACCTTGGTTCCCTCCACCCTCGCTTGTTGTCGTAGAGCTCCCACTGCTCGGTGGCATCTTTGCTGTCTCCACCTGGGGTAATGGTGCGATCTGCAGAATTCCTGCAGAAAAAAATATATTTTATACCCTCCGTTAAAAACGGAAACGGACACTTTCATCCAGTTCTGTAGGTAGTTTCATGTGTCACTTTGTACGTAAGTCAGGCGTTTATCAATCCGAGCAATATCACAAGAAACTGTGGGGGCAGTTTAGAGTCACAAGCGTTTTTCTTTTTCTTTCTAAATGTTTTTTTCAGCCCATTCAGGCTGTTTTTTTCCCAAGCTTTATTTATCAGGGTTAGTGGAAACAGGTGAAGATGGGGTGTAGACATGCGGGAAATACGTCGGTGGTGGGATTCGAACCACCGACTCACCGCGCCATTAAAGCATATGCGTGCTTTCCAGTGCACTGCCTAACCGACTGAGCTACTGGGCAGCACCACAAGCATCCACAGCCTTCTCTAGGATTTCTTATGCACATTCATAATGAGGAGCATCGTCTGGTAGAACAAGGGCTTTAGACTTGCTGTATCCACGTAATCTGAGCCAAGGTCTTGCCTCGTCTGTTCTCCTCCTCTTCAGAGTCCACAGACTGGAGCTCCATGGGTACCACCGTGGTCTCCTCCTGTGTGGTCGTGGTGCCGGCTTCGGTCCGGGAACCTCTGGCTGCCCGACGAGCCCTGCGCTCACTCCAGCTGCACGCCGCCGGCCGGCCCTCGTCCTCCGAGGTAGAGTCTGAGTTGGGTTGAGGAGACTGACCGTCTCCATCCCGACGCTCAGCGCCGTTCTCCACCGAGTGTTCCGACGGGCCGTCCTCAGCCTGGGGTCCTGTCGCGCAGCCCAGAGCACCCCATACCTTGTTGGGAAATATATGGTGGGGGCTGTATTAGATACATTCATTCACCAACAGTACTAGCCTGGCAAGCCAGAACCAATGAATCGTCCATGCATATAGCACGACCATATGGCATATCGCATATGGCCGATCTGGACCAACCAGGCAGAAAAAAACAGATTGTAGCCCAAATTTGGGCAGTCCAATCAGGCAGGCCTCGATCGAATCAAGACGTGGGCCTCCATGCCACTTGTCACACCTACTGCTCTGTGATTTGATAACTTCATTTGAATAATACTTTGTTTGACACTTTTTTCAAGCCTGCTTAATCCGAAAGGTTCAGGCAGGCCTATGTTTAACGTTTTCGCTCTCGGAACCGTTCCACCCGCAAAATAACGCTCGTGAGCCGGTTCGGAACACAAAGATTGTTTGTTCTTAAAGTTCCTCATGTTGTGCAATGTTAAGTTTAGCTATAGTTAATACAAAATATATTTGGTGGACTTTCAAACTTCAGTGCAACTGTATTAACGTGAAAACCGGGTTTAAAACACCATTAGATTCACTTCCTCGTCTGTCCACAAGATGGAGCCTCAGCTGCATGGGGCTTCATGCCTGACAGTGAGAGTTGGATGGATGCACAATCAGAAATAGTCTCCCAGACGTAAGGTATGTTAAAATATATAGAGAACAAAAATAAAAGCATTTTAACCCGTTTTGTGGATTTCATAATGTTCCGTTTCTGTTCCAGAACAGTTGAAGAAACCTTTTTTCGTTTCCGTTTCCGCTCCTAATAAAATTCCGTAGAATTCTGTTCGTTTTCGGTTTCCGTTCCTTGAACCGGTTCGGAGCCCTGATCCAGACCAAATGATCGTTCTAGTCGTGTGCAGTGCGTGGACGATTCATTTGCTGTGTCTTGCCAGGCTACATTACATCATGTTGGTTGATCAAGACAAAGAACAGACACTCTGGGAAGTTAGGAACAATGGACAGCGATGTCAGTAATCAAGTTACAGTAACTTTAATTTTTAGCTCTTCCCCTAGTAACTAGTAATCTAACCTCTTCATCCAGCCCCATACATTATTGTGGGATTGATTTCCGTCTCTGGCATAAATATGCTGCTGGTCTCCTTCTCCACTCTCTGTGCAACTCCCCCCCTGCAACAAAAACTAGTAATGTAATGCGTTACATTTTCCAAAGATGTAATCGGAGTGAATTACTTACACAAAATACTTACTAGTTAATATGCTCCCCCTTCTATGCCCCCTGCAGTAAAAACCTGAAAAACAGCCCAAATGGGTCACAAAAAGACATTAAAAACCATCCACTCCGGACCAGTACCTGCTTCCTGCTGCGCTGGTACTGGGCTTTCAGTGTGGCCCTCTTCTTTTTCTTCTTCTTCTTCATCTGAGACAGCTGAGAGGTGGTTGCCATAGCAGCCGGTTGAGGCTGTACCTTGCTTCTTCCACTGGGTTGGGTCGGAATACATCCATCTTCTGGTACACACCCTGGTGGCCTGCACCATTCAGATGGATAGATGCACATACACTTTACTGAAAAACAATAGTCTTACAAAAATGATGCTTATAAGACCTTCAAAGAAATTTAAAAAATAAAACTTTTTTGTATGAATCATATTCTATACATTTATATAAGTCATGGTAGCACACTTACATTAAAAAAAGATAATTCAATTGACAGTTTTCACACATACTAATATCATTATCATTTCAACTAGTTCTATTCAAAATGTTTTTTATTTTCCGGGCAACATTAAGAAGATTGTTTCTTTAAAAGAAATAATAGAAGCAAAATAATGGTCGCCATAACCATCTATGGAATATCCGTAACATTTGAGCTTTTAGATGACAGTGAGAAATGGACAGAATGGCAAAAGCCTTCCAAATCTTGTGATGTAACAACGAAGAGGATTTGCCATAGATGTGAAGGGTGAATCCTCGGCCCATGAGCCCTAAGATTGCAGCAAACAGCATATAATAAATACATGTTTTTTGGGTGAAAGTGTGGTTACAACTTTTTTCTTCTCTTTGACTGACACGCACCTTTTTGAAATTCAACCAAAAACTGAACTAAAGTGCAAAGACTAAATCTACTGAGGCGTAGTGAGATGATGTCTGAACTCTGAAGAGAAATAGAGGGTGAGAGAATCAACTCACCCACAGACATCTTGAGAGGCCAACCTCGTAGACGAGTCATTCCCCTGAAAACAGCACATCAGCATCACTGCCTTTTAAATACTTTTTGTCTGTCATTTTAAAGAAATGTTATATTAAATGGTCGCAACATCTTCTCAGACAAGGCATCGTGCCTAAGGTACAAACCTGGACATGGTTGTCAGACTGATCAGCTCCAGATGGAGCAACTGCAACCTGGTACAGAGGCATCACAGCAGGTTCCTCATGGAGATCGTCACAGCACGTCCTTCATGAAGATCTTCACAGCACGTCCTTCATGGAGATCTTCACATCACAGCACGTTCCTCAAGGAGATCTTCACATCTGGAGGACACAGCCGGACAGAAGGCTTAAAAGCAGAGGTATCAAAAGTATACCCAGATTGCTTACTTGAATAAAAAGAAAATACGTTTATATTAAAAAAAAAAAAAAAGTACTGATACTAGTAACTATTCAAGTAAAAGTACAGCCTCTGAAATGTACTCAAAAGTACCATCTATCCATATTTCTGGTCAGTGGAACAGGTGAATGAATGAATGCATACATTTGGATGTTGACATTATTACAGACTAAGGACAGGTTTTTGATACTAAGTTGAAGAGCATCGGTCCTAGTATTGATCCCTGCAAGAAGCCCGTGTAAGTTTCAGCAAGTGTTGATCTTGTTCCATTGATAATTGTAACGCAAGCGCCCCCTCGCGGAGGAGCTGGGGAAAGAGGAACTCGGATTGACAATAACTGAGCCCAGTCATTGTCAAGCTTTGTGTTGACTCTTTATATAGAGGCGTGTAGTCACATGGAGGACCGCCAACGGTGGCGGCCCAGAAAACACTGCGCGTGCATTCACTACACTGCCTCCCCCCGTCATGGCCACCTCCCCGGTGGCCGCTCTACTCCAACGAGTCCGCGACTTGTGATGCTCGAGCGGAGCCCGCAACCCCGCTGCGTGCGGATTGGCACCCACTTCCGACACCAAGCGCCCCCTCGTGGAGGAGCTGGGGAAAGAGGAACTCGGATCGACAATAACTGAGCCCAGTCATTGTCAAGCTTCGTTCTGACTCTTTATATAGAGGCGTGTAGGCACATGTAGGACCGCCAACGGTGGCGGCCCAGAATGCACCGCGCGTGCATTCACTACAATATGTACGCATTGCATGCGTATATCCAGGTATGACCTGAAACAGCTGACATCATTAGGGGTCAGGTTAGATTGTGCTAGCTTGCTTAGGAGGACACCATGGTTGACAGTGTTGAATGCTGTTCTCAGATCCAAGAAGACTGTGTCCACAACGCCCCTCCTTTTGATTTGTTCAATCAGGTAGCAGCAGGCAGTCCCAGTTGAGTTTGAGGAGAGTGTGTCCAACCAGGGACTACAGAATGAATTACTAGACTTCTCTGTGATTCTGACTTCTGTCACTGCAAGTGAATGATAAATAACAAATAACTTGCATTGTCTCCTCGCCTGCATCTTTAAAAATAAAAACAGTTGGGTGTCCTTGGAAAAACATTGCCTCTATTTCTATAGCCTATCTATAAAAATTAACACACATGTTTTGGGTAATGTAGTAGAAAGTGCTGATATTCTTGTTGAAAACGTACTGAGTAAAAGTATCTAGTCATCTGAAAAATAAAAGGTTAATCCTCACCAGTACGACGTTTGGCCCACCTCGTCCACCATCGTCAGCAGATTCTGGTTCCAGCAGAAGTGGACCTCCAATGAAGACAACCCTTCGTTGACCCGAGCCACGGTCCTCTAGATATGACATAAAGTCATGATGAGAAAGAGGCGGTGAGTAAAGGTGTTACGCCACCACCGGGGAGAAGCAGGTGAGTGGTGTCAGAGAGGCGGAGCCTCCGGGGGCAGCGTTGAGCATGGACACTGTTTGGGATTAGGTCTAATTCTAACCCCAATCCCACTGCCAGCCAGTGGTAGCGCTAATAGGATTACGCTGCTTTCATAAACACGCTCAGAGTACACACACATTGTGTAATATGTGCAGTGTTGCTACTTTTAAAAGTAATCTGATACAGACTGCGCTTTTTCATGTTATATTTTTTTCAAAAGCTGTTCTCGGCCACTCGCATGGTGTCACTCAGCCTGCAACTTATCCACTCTTGGATGTTATCTTCCCATCTCTTTCTCTCTCTTCCTCTCCTCCTTCCACCTAGCACGTGACACCATGCAAGTGGCCGAGGACAGAGAGCTGGTTGCAAAGTCTTCAGTGGTGCCCCAACGGTCAGCCAGACTACAGCAGTGATGATAATGAAAGCTGACGGTGAGGGGAGGCGAACTCACGACTACTCACGCCATTATACCATACGTGTGTTACACCGGCACCCAGGCTACTTTATTTTAGAAGTAACTCAATCTTTTACAATCTCACGGCGCTGCATGTGCTGTGATCCAAGCCACAGCAATAAGACTATGTATGGATCTGGCTTGGACCAGTGGTCTGAGCTGCTGCACCACAGGGCAAGTGCCATTTGGGTGAGTAACTTTGATCAGATTACTGAAAAAAAGATCTAAAATCAAAGTGGAGTGACGTTAGGAGCCTAACTGGTGGCTAGTCAGAGAAAATATAATCACACATTGGCACATATTGCAAATTCAACATTTTAGATTTGATTTTTTTTGGGGGGGGGGGGCAGAACACAACCTCTGCTGCACCGAAACATGAACAGAACAGAATGACGGAGCGTTCTTTGTTCCGTCACGTCGAGGTCGCCGTGCCGTGAGAGCCGGTCGCTTTGTTTGCTCACGTCTTGCTCTGGTGTGTGAGTGCAGGCCTCACAAACCATCGTTTGAGGATGTATTTGGCCCCCGTTACATGAGATACCTTATCAGAAACGGCATTTCGCTAAGGTGTTGAATACACAAATCAGCAACAAGGTACGAAGCGCCACCAGGGAACTGCTTGGTTCATGTAAGGTGAGTTTTAAACAATATAACACTGTATTGTCCAACTTTATTGAGAGGATTAGTTGGAAACGGGGTTGAAGAAATCGGGAGAAGACATTGCAAAAAAGCCGGCGAGGGGAGGAGAACTTGCGGCACTACAGACGCAGATTCTAACCACACCGCCATTAGTATGAATGGGGGCTGTCTTTAGGTTCAGTGTCTTCAGTGACTTCAAGTTACTTACAGATTTGGTCACATGTTCTTCTGGACCAATGGGATGGCTGTACTCGTAAGTCCGACAAAGATGAGTAAATGGAGCAGGTTGTGTAGATTTACCTAACCCTAACAAAATATGCGGATAGTGTTGGAATGGTAAATAGATTCAACATGTTGAATCATGTTGATAGTCCTCGGGGAAGCACCTGGAAACAGAAGCCCTCTGACACTAATCTTACCGGAACTACCTGCCGAACTTGCCTTTTGCTTCGCAATAGTTCCTACATTTTCTCCCTACTTCTACCAGCTTACATAAATGAACATTATGTTCTCACCTACACAAATTATCTTTGCTGTTCTTTCAGAGTATTGATATAAAATCATCCACTTTCACACTGTCTATAACTAATATTGCAGACAGCGAAAAAGGGGGTGAACTTATTGTAGTAGATACCACATGAGGTATTGGAGTTGAGAATACATGCTTGCCCAGCTGAACATGAAGAAAATAAAATAAAGATGTGACTACATTTATAACTTTCCTTCTAGCTATTACCATCACATCCATTTCAGACACCGGGGTACTCAAGACATGTCAAGACACGTCTAGAGCTCCTGAGCTGCGATTGGATAGTTGCACCATCAAATCCCGCCCCCTGCCACCCTATCTGTACGTGTGACACTGTCTGTGGGTGTCACATTGTGACATCACATGTTGGTCAATATGGACTCTTACCAAGACCTGCAAGTGGAATCTCCCATCAAGACGACCTCCACAGGTAAAAAAAAAATCTTTATTTTTTGATAAAAGAGAATCTTTATACGAAAATTAATCTAATTACATTAGATTAATAGAAAATAAATGTGCTTTTACTTTAATATCCATTAATCTATTTACATCTCAAATAAGGAAAGCAATGTTACATGCATTAGATATTAAAATAGATTACTCTGAATAATTTCTAAATAATAATTACATCACATGCCCAGTGGAGGTAGAAATCTATTTAATTTAATTAACTAGGCAATAGGCATGCCAAGACAAGTCCAAATGTTGTTACTCGGTGTGCTGTGAGCATCAGCGTTTAAAAAGTGTCGTCATGAATATACAAAATATTATATAAATAGGAATTATTGTACTACATTTTGTGCCGATTCATCCACTACATGTCGATTTTTTGGTGGGTCACAAAATATTTGAAATACAAATAGGATTAGCACAAAGGTACAAACAGTATGAATTATTAGAAGAGAGTAAAATGACATGACAACTTTCCACTGCCAAAAGACAGCTGATTATCATAATGTGCTTGCTGTCAGTAACATGGAGGGAAATGTTGTAAAACTAAGCACATGCTTTAGGGCTAAAATATGTTTTCATTATTCCAGTAAGTCAACGTAATGGTCGAGGCAGCTCTACGCTGTGTCAGTAAACCGTCAAAGCAGGAGTTTGGTTAACTCTAATGACTTTAGTTAGATGTTTGTTTTGACTCTTGGTTCAGTCCATTTCCCATCCCCGTTCTAATCACCCCAGTGCACCACAGCAGACCCGAGCCCAGACGACCTTACACAAACCCCTCTGCCCCCCCAAAAATGGTCAAATAAACAACTCCTTGGGCTTAAAATTGAACTTAGCCTGAGTCAGCAAACAGCTCTCGACAGCAAGAACGAAGCCTGGGGACTAGTATCGGGATAAACTTGCTGAATTATTTTCAATAGCTGTGAAAAACATTTTTTTTTAAATAAGTAATTTTTCTGGTGAAAGTCCACCATTTTCTAATTTTATTGACAGCGTTAATGTGAATGGGAGATGAGAAAGGAAAGAAAAGAAATGAGAAAATCAGGACCAACATTTTTAGGATGGAAAAGGTTGCAATTTCCTAGAAAGTTGAATCGACCTTGAATCATTAGTGCTAATTTTCTCCAACATAGCCTGGCTAGCCAGAACCAACAAATCGTCCATGCATCGCATGCAACTAGACGGTCTGGTGGGTCTGGACCAACCAGGCAGACAAGTCAGATTGTCGCCTAAATTCGGGTGGTCCAATCAGCTGATCCGTTAAGGTGGGCCTTGTTCGAATCGAGACGTGGGCCTCCATGCCACTTGTGATTAGATAACTTCATTTGAGTGACACTTTTTTGACACTTTTTTCAAGCCTACTTAATCCAGACCAAATGATTGTTCTAATCGCGTGCAATACGTGGACGATTCATTTATTCTGGCTTGCCAGGCTAATCCAACAGGCCTTCGTATCTATGGACATATAACCACACACACATTGACAATATAGAATAGATAGGGCAAGGGCAGTGGACGCTTCAGGCATGCGCTTCATGTGTGCTCGGTGTGCCCGCCAGGCATACCGTCCCCAAGAGACGACCCACTGTGCTCAACATAAAAGCCTCCCAATGGAGCTAGTGACCCCAGCCCGCCAGCCAGGCCAGGGGTCCTGGGACAGGGGGGTCGGCGATGGCCCCTAACCTCTAAACTCCCGGCCCGCGCTCCCTACCACACACAGACGACAGACACACACCAACGTCTGTGGGGCGTCCATTCAACGTTAAGAAAACAGTCAAATATTTTTAAAATCCAAAGAGAGATGGGTTTTACCCATGATGGCTGTTCATGTAGGCTTTTATATTATTATGAATTATGAAGGCTGGAGAGTGGATACACTGTCAAAATTATATTTCTATTCTCAAACGAGATTCCACCCCCTGCTTTAAAAACAAAAAACTTTATATTTATATTTTATATTTGAATAGTAATTTTAGGGATGTCAATGTCAACGACCAGTAATATTTTAAACGATTAATGTTTTGCCTTAATGATAATGGCCATTTTGTGCTGTGTCACAATGAACATGTGTGCATTGCAGTACTTTTTAAAGTTACAGAATCCCATACTTTTGCGTGTGCTGTGGTCTAAGGCACAGCAGCAGGACTACGTATGGGGCCGGCTTGTAGCAGTGGTCTAACCTGGTGTCCCACGGGCCTCACAGCCCTTTTTTTGCCTATTAATTTGAAGAAAGTAAAACCCATAATCAAAGATCTACTGTTGAAGTTACTTACAATCAAACGTTCCCACAGCCATGTTCGTTATTGTCAACTCATGTTCCATCTTTGAATAGTCGATTGTCACAGCACTCATCACATGCATAGAATGTACTCCATGCAAGTGTATGGGGAGTCCTGTCCTAAAATAACACAGCACAGTGCACCAGAAGTCTGTGAAGATGATATTTTCGGGGTCGTCTTGTTGTGTCATGTAGAGTCCAGCTACGGTGCTCCGTCGAGACGCCTACAGAGACGCTGGTCGCTAACAGCCTCGGACACTCAGCCAATACCCAGCATTACCGCCATAGCTTCCTCTCAGCACCTGTTAACCCTCATACCAGGGAGATACCTTAGTAACCTCCACAGCAACCCGACTCACTGCAGCTGACTGCTTAACTACTACGCTGTTGGTAGCACTGGTATTAGGGTTGTCAACGATTACTCGATAATTAACCGGTTGAAAACATTCCACAGATTAATTTTCTTTCCAAACAATTAATAAAGAATTTATACCACAATACATTTGATTCATATGTGTACGCTACACCAACTAAGAATAATATTTCCTGTCCATAGTTGGTCCATAATTTCTCAATCAATTCAAGAGCATTTTAGAATGAAAAACCATAATATTATTAATATTATTACCATTTTAATTTTAATAACATAGGGTTGATTCCCCTAATGTGGGACACATAATCTCTAGTGGCTCTGGCTCCTCCCTAAACTCATGAATGTCAGTGCAACTATGGTAAAAGCCAAATATGCTAATGCATTAAGTTCAAGACTACATTTCAGTCTCCGTCATTAGGCAAATGACTGTCCCACATTAGGAAGTTGCAAAAAACGGGTCCACATTAGGGCAATCCACCCTATCTTGTCATGCAGGCAAAAAGTCCTGTCCTGCATGGCATCACCCCACAGTGTCAAGAAAGTCTAAAAAGTTAACAATTAATTGAACGGTAAAATGTATAATTGCGTATACAGAATTTATTTATTATTAGGACCACCACTAGGCATTGCAGTGAAGTACCATACAAGTCAGTTTTCCATTCCATCATATGCATAGAGATATTATATTATCTCTTTGGACCAGAAGAAATATAGTGTTTTTCATTGGTGAAAAGGATCCCCTAAAGTGGGACACCTAAGCTCCAGTGGCACTGGCTCCTCCCTAAACTAATGAATGTCAGTGAAACTATGTTAAAAGCAAACTATGGTAATGTGTCTAATATTAAGTTCAACCGTTCAACACAGTATTTCTATGCCCTTCATTAGGCAACTGAACATTGGAAAATGGCCCACATTTGGGCAAACCACCCTATGTGCACTGCAAAACTACCCTTCAGTTTGGTGCAACTGAACAGCATAGATATGCAATGATGAGTTAATTAGTAGCTATTAGCCAGCAACATTTTTACATTTCTATGTCAGTGAGGCACATTGAATCATGCGTGAAAACGATGTGAGAATTTATGTGTGGGTGTGTTCCACCACTCCTCCAAATGTCATTCTTCAAAGCTTTGGATCGTTAATAGCTGCATAATGTGAGCTGGGCGCGGTGGACGACACATCTGATCACATGGGGAATTTAGAGGCACTAAGAGGTACTATATATTACTGTGTTCCTTTATTTATTTGTTAGAAAATGATATGGATGACCTAAAACTAAAAGTCTTAATTCCCAAAATTAATGCACCACACAATCTTTTCAATGTTAATTACCCATTCTGTCTATTTATATATTAACTA
>OMKY01239235.1:0-13315 GCA_900302395.1 Bregmaceros cantori | reverse complement strand
TGAAATGACCCAACAGGGGTTGCTGCCAGATTAACCACACAGACAACACAAGGGTTAGTGCAAGTGGTAGAATTAGAATGATCGCGCAATGCACATATATATAGGGAAAAAGTTATGCATGGCTATTTCTGTCTGATGGATAAACACCTAAATACCCAAATATAACACATAAATACCCAAAACAATACAAATTCATGATGAAGTCATAGTCATCAACTGGGTTAGGTTTATATCAGTCTACCTGTCTGTCTGTCTGTCAGTCTGCCTGTATGTCTGCCTGTCTGTGATGGATAAACTCCTGAACTATAACACCTAGATACCAATATCATATAAGTTCTGGATCGTCAGGTTTATGTTAGAAGCGTAGCGTAGGTCTTGCAATAAAATTGTTAAACGGTGGTTTAAAACACAAATAAAGACTCTCCTGTTGAACTTGAAAGGAAGTAGCATAATGTTAAACATTAGCACCAGTAGGTATGAGGAACAGTGAGGTGTCTCCCTAGCCACTTCTCCACAGGGTTACTCAAGGCCAGCACGACGCAGTTCACTTGCACATCCAGCCGAAAAATCTCAGAAAAATTGGCCAGGCCATTCCAGGTCCCAGGCCCCTCTGAGGTGTGGGTCTGGAATGTGGCCCTCTAAGGCCACGTTTGCTGGTGGTGGGGCGTGTGGCAGACAATAGCAGACACACGCAGACAATAGCAGAAAAAGGCAGACAGACCTTGCAGGTAACACCTGCCACCAGTGGGGGGCTGCCACCTTTGTCCAGAAGTGGGAAATGTAGGGGTGGGGGTGAGCACTGTCGTATCAAATTGGCACCACCCCCTTGTGGGCGCGCTAAGAACAGTGGAGACAGGTTCCCCTTTACCTGAACTAAACTTGACTGAGATGCGCCGAACTGTGCCTTGAGTTTTTTTTGTAGTGGAGGAATGGCTCCTGTGTGTTTCCATGTGTTATGCTGTTCTCTCCTTCATCCAGGGCGTGGCCGGTCTCCCCTCCTTGGCTGCTTTACACAGCAACCAAATACTGACCGTCAAGGTTTGTTAGCTAAACTCCACAGTCTGGCCATCGTCTTACCAAGACCTCCATCTAGTCTCCTTTGCCATTATTCTCCTTCTTCTTCTTCTTCTTCTCATCCTGCTTCTTCTGGGTTTGGGAGCTTGAGCAGGGTAGCCCAGACTTCATCCCGGGCCACTTCCTTTAGCTTGTCCTGATGCATTCCCAGGCCAGCCGAGAGACATGCGTGTCTTGCGTCTTCCCTGAGGCTCGGTCCTCCCTAGAGACGTTCCCAAGGGCTTTCTAATCAGATGTCCAAGCCACCTGAGCTGGCTCCTCTCGACACAAAGGAGCAGTGGCTCCTCCTCCAATCCCCCTTGCAGATAACGTCCTGAAGTGGGGCCTTTTTTGCAGCTTCCTAATGTGGGACAGTCAGTAGCCTAATGACAGACAGTGAAATGTAATGTTGAACAGTTGTTAGACACATTGCCATAGTTTGCTTTTACTATATCTTTGCGGACATTCATTAGTTTAGGGAGGAGCCAGAGCCACTGGTGTCCCACATTAGGCAATGATCCATTTCATTGCAATCACAATAAATATACAAATATCTTACTAAAAAAAAAACAATTTTGTTACATCATATTTCTTTGAGTGACAGGCTGCTGAAAACAGAGTTTCCTCTTGGAAAAAGGGTTCATTCCGTATAGTGCTCATTGCGAACTGTGCCATGCACCACCCTCTCGAACGGTGTGAGCTGCTTTGAGGCCAGGGCAGATCAGCGGCAGCGGTTCTGTCGCTGTCCAGGCTTGTAAAGGAGGAGATAAGTCCGGTCCACACTCCATATTTTCCCCTCTGGTTCGCCCGTAACACTAACACACATCCTGCCGCTGCCCCCGCAGGCCAGCTTCCAAGGTGGTAATTATGGTCTGGTGACTTCTTGGGCTAACCCGTCAAGGCAGCAAGAGACGGCCAGCACGATGACAGCTGTTAATTCATTCAGTGCCAGCCGGTTTCAAATTCGACATGTCGCAGTACCAGGTTCAAGATATGAGTGTTTTTTCAAGACCCAAAGAAAATTAAATTCTGTTTCTTCATCAACAAAACACATCAGCAACAACAACAAAAAAATGTTTTGTTGCTACCTATTTTCATTCTCTAGTAATAGTCTCCAGAACATGGGTGGGCGTCACAAAAAAATTCTGACAAATGATTTCTGACAAAGTCCTGAATAAATGCAGCTTCAGTACCGACCCAGTCCACTGGGTGGCGGTCTACGTCGCCAATATAGAGGCGGACACTGGTGGTCAAAAGCGGCATGCGCCACTCCTATTTTTCTTTTTGCAATAAAAGCTGAGCAACACTATTAAAAAATTATGTGATAAACCATCTTTATCACTGAATGAGTTAATTATTAGGATTAGAGTTGATTGGGCGGCATGGTGGACCAATTCACCGGATAAAGTTTGATTATAATATTATCCAGAATTACCTAGTACAACTTCAATATATGAAATTGAAGATAGATAGAATAAGTTGACTACAGAATTGGGAATGGTGAGCTCCCGCAATGGCATTCCTTGATTTCCTCTAGTAGGCTCAAGTGTCTTTAACTGCAATATTTCATTTCCTCCTTTTTTTCTCTCCCTGTCCCTGCTCTCGCTCTTCTATGTTCCTCTCTGCATCAATGCTTGCCTCGCCTGGGATCGCACCTTTCTGCTCTGACCTCCGACCTCTGACCGCACCTGCTCAGATGGTTTTCCCTAAGATCAATCACGGCTTTCTGTCGGCCGACCAGCAGCTCATAAAGAGACGCCTCATTAAGGTAGCAGCACTGCAACGCTTCCTCTTCCTGCCTTCCCCTTCCCCTACGCACCACCACACAACTTCCTTCCCTGGTTATACACAGAGCTTCTTCTGCTACCTTCACTTCCTGTACACAACACAGCCAAGGAGTATATATGTAAAGAGAATCAATACATGCATCATGGTAACACGTTACATTTACTCTGTTACAGTTTTTTGTGTACTTTTTTTGTGTATATTTTTACTTTACTTTTTACTTTTACTTGAGTAAATTTGTGGTGAAACTACTTTTTACTGAGATGTGAGCAATTCGCTACTTGTTACATTAACTTGGCCTTTAGTGACACCCGTTGGGAACTGTTGGCACATATGTTGGCGTCATCTCTCTCTCTCTCGGACGCTCTCTCGTTTTACATTTTGAAAAGAGAATTTGTCCTATATATATTTTTTTTTTATTGAAAGTTACTCAGTACTTTTGCTATGTAAGTAAAGGTTACTTACATAGGAAAAGTACTGAGTAACTTTCAGTAACAAAAATAAAAAATATAGGACAAATTCTCTTTGTGGATTACTTTTTTACTTTTACTTGAGTAACTATTTGGATGACTACTTTTTACTTTTACTTGAGTAATACTTTGCTGAGGTAACAATACTTTTACTTAAGTAATTTGTATGGCTACTCTGCCCATATCTGATTACGGGGTTAGCCTCGAGGTGTCACTGCTGAGCCACCGCGGTGAAAGGGTCATCGAGGTGACAAGGTCAGGTAAGGTGACTTTATTCATACCCCTCGGTATAAAAACATGATCTCACAGACAAAAAAAGAGTTAGTTTAGTAGCGAAAGTACTGAGTATCTTTCAGTAAATACAATTATTCTCTTTTCAAAAGATGCAGAGATAGAGACCGAAAGAGAGAATAAGAGAGAGAGAGACCGAGATAGCGCACCGAGAGAGAGACCAAGAAAGAGAGTGAGAGAGAGAGCGTGCCCGAGATAGACCAAGAGAAAGAGCGAGAGAGAGCACCCGCGAGGGAGGGAGAGAGAGATATGACGCCAACATATGTGCCAACAGTTCCCAATGGGTGACGCTAAAGGCCAAGTTAACACTAACAATAATGAGTAGCGAATTGCTTACATCTCAGTAAAACGTTTTTTTCACCTCAAATTTACTTAAAAGTAAAAAGTAGAAAGTAACTCCAAAAGTAATTTGTGACGTCATGTTGCGGCCAGGAAGCTCGCTCTCAGGTGGAACGACCGATATCACTTCGGCATCGCTTCCGAGCTACCGGGTGTTCCTCCCCGCACATGTGTGGGGTTCTAGCACGCCTTGTTGTTTTCAGGAAGTTGTAACGTGAAACTTTCCGTCCTACACCTCCACTACTTTCCGTCTCCCAAATGGCCGTTGCCATTTGGAACGGTCGGAACGGTTTCCAAACGTTTCCGATCGCATTCGGAATGCTTTGGAATTAAAACATGGCGGACGCGGTGCGGACAGCAACTTAAGGCTCTCTGCTGCCTTACACAGAGACGGAAAGTTGCTTCTCCTCCCCACGGGCCACCCACCTCCATCCCCAGAGCGACCATGTCGGTCTGCAGCCTGCCCGTTCCGACGAGAATAAGGGTGCGTGGACGACCGCTCTGGAGCCAAGGAACGCTCCTCCGCTTGGAGACGGGGGTGCATGGCGGGGCGGGGGGTCGGCATTGATTGGAAATGCAACGGAGTGAAGAGTCGAGTCAAGCCAAGTGGCTGCGTTCGTATTTACCACAGTGTGTGTGTGTCCCTCTCTTCCCAAGCACACATTTTTGCAAACAGTGGCGCGGCACCAGCAGGAGCTGCCTCCGTGTTATTTACCACAACTTGCCAACCATAGAAAGTTACACCGCACAAATTTGTTCTTTCACTCGGCAAAGTCATATTAAAACGAGCATGGTGTTCCCAAATATACAGACCAAGGGGACAACACCATTGTTATAATAAACATTATAATAATAACAATCAGGGCTTGAAAACGAAATTATTTTTAAAATGTTCCGTTCCGAATGGTTCAGAGAGGCTTTTGTTTAACGTTTTCGTTCTCAGAACCGTTCTGCACCAAAATATCAGTCCTGAAACGGTTCGGAACGCAAAAATTTTGTTCATTCTTAGAGTTCCATATATTGTGCAATGTTAACTTAAGTTTAGTTATAGTTTATACAAAATATATTTGGTCGATTTTCAAACTTCAGTGTAACTGTATTAACGCCATTACATTCGCTTCCTCGTCTGTCCACTGGAGCCCCAGATGCATGGGGTTGACGAGTGACAGTGAAAGTTGGATGGATGCACAACCTGAAATATTCCCCCAGACATAGGATATGTTAAAATATATAGACAACGAGAAAAAAAAAAACGTTTTTAACCAGTTTTGTGGATTTCATAATGTTCCGTTTCTGTTCCGGAACAGTTGAAGAAATCTTTTTCTGTTTCCGCTCCTCATAAAATTCCGTCCGTTTTTTCTGACTCTTTACACATATACTCCTTGATAGGGCTTCCTTCTGTTTCTGTTCCCCACCACCGATCTGCACAGCATGGTCGGGTTTACTTGCATTAACAAACACCACAGAAAGTCCATATTGATTTTGGACTCATACACGGATAACAAGTGGGTACTACAGAGGGGTGGGTATAGACGAGTTCGGGGGTGCTTCCGATTAAATTTGTACTCGGAACGTCACTTCCGGTTCCATTTATTTTGACGTGTTTTGGATAATTTCTACTCAGTGGGAACACACAGCTACCACGTTATTTAAAATGGATGGTGGTAACTTTTCCACTATTCCACACCCAAATGCTCTCTTGCGGATCTGTGACCCACAAACACATGATTTAATAATCAGTGCAACCCGTTCCATTTTCTCATTCTTTTTGGAATTACTAGTAGAAGCAGCCAGCCTATTGGTCCAGAAGAACATGATTTTGACTGTATTTCATCAATATTTATACAAAATGGCGAACAAAGTGAATGGGGTGATGTGTCACAGACCGACATCTAGTGGTCAGATTTTGAACTGGTGTGTGTTTTGTGTGTTTTGTGTGCTCGGACCTCGGCCCAGTACCAGATTTGACATAGGCAACAATAAGGCACCGGAAGTGACTACAGACTACAGTGACAACAGAACGGAGGCACAAAATGACTCCGCCCAGTGTTTCGCGCGTAAACCCGTCTATAGTTGATTAAAATTTTACCCAAGCAGTTCTCTGGCACAGTGGACCGCAGTAATTTGAGCTGGATAATAAATCAGGGATATTTTATCCATTAACAAGAGCGATCTATGTCTGAATTTTGAAATCATCAATAATCAATAACAGATTGGACAGATTGGACACCGATAACAGATTGGTGCATGTTCATCTGACAGCAACATGTGTCCACAGGGGGACCAAGGTCAAGCAGGGCCACCCGGACCTCCGGGTCCGCCCGGACCACCCGGACCACGAGGACCCCCAGGGGACACAGGGAAAGATGGCCCCAGAGGCGTGGTGGGTCTACCTGTAAGTATTTAAAACTTTTTGAGATGAGTTGGCACTTTGCAACTGCCGAAATATAATGAAAAGTAACTAAAGTAATGAACTTGATTCCATTCAAAATAAAGTATTCAGTGGCTGGCCCCGTGGCTCAGCGGCTAAAGATGCTACTCCAAGCCAGCTCCGTATAGTGTCTTGTTAGATATAGCACCATGAGATCGCTTCTACTCATGGTCACATACTGCACGTCCGCTAGTTCCCGCTCTCTCATCGCCCTTTCACACTAACACTATCAATAATTCTGTCAGAACCATCTTAGTCAAGAAACACAACAGTAGATTAAGAAGCAGCTCTTTTTTATTGAAATTAGAATTATCTTGGTGGCATGGCTCTGTTCGGAGCAACTCTCCTATTTCCATGAGTACTATGGAAAAGCACTAATTCAGGGAGCAGCAGTAGTGTTGAGAATTTTCACCCTAGCACACAGGGTGAGAAGGCAGAAGTAGTTTAGGAGATTCTCACCCCAGCACGCAGGGTGAGATAGCTAACCCCCCATGAACAGAGCCAAGCGACGTGACAAGAGAACATGTCACATCATCATACACAACACTTTTTCTTGGTGGTGGAGCAGGGGAAGGGGTTGGGTAGCAAAACAAAGCAGTACATGGTTTAGGAGCGGGTAGAATTTATAGGGCGTGCCGAAGCTGTCCAGCCAATCGCTAGGGGAGTTAATCAGCTGAAGGGATACACCTGGATCAATTAGGAATGAATGAAGGAGAGGGCAAAATAACTTTACCAAAGACCAAAAAGTATTCAGTAATTTAACTTGATAATTTTAAGAGTAGTTAGTCAGTACGTCAAATTACCTTTTACAAGTAACCGTGGCAACACAGATCGTCCACCACACGCAACACAAATGTCTTTCGACACAACAGACAGTGATGTTTTTTTTTTCTCTTAACGGTTACATCTCCTGCCTATGACGGAAGATGTGTTTTTCCTCCGAGCCCTGACTGCACAGATTCGGGGGAGGTGGGGTGGGGGGCGGGGGCGTGCGCCGCGTGGATGAAACGAGGGCGGAGATCGGCCGCTCTCGGAACGAGCTTGGGCGGTGAGGCATGGAGGGAGTTTTAATGAGTACATGGCAGCCTCCGACATCAGAACCAGGCTGCTGCTGAAACATGGATGTTTACACAGGAAAAATAAATGATAAGCTTTTCCATGTGTGCTTGTTCTGACGTGGGTATCACGCTAATTTGTGCGTGCCCTGATTACTGCGCAGCGCTCACAAAGACCCAAAAAATAGTGCTCATCTATTAAGTCTCCTGTAAAAAAAAGACGTCATGCATCAAAAACTGTCCGTCCATTGAACATGGCCTGCTGTGCTTTGGAACTTTGACTGTTCCGTGTGACCGTATCCTGCGTGCATACGGGGTTTCCCAGCCTGTGCGCACCTAGCCAGAACCAACGCATCGTCCACGCATCGCACATCGCCAGACGCTTGCATTGGATCTGGGAAAATCAGGCTCGCCGTCGGTACGAAATCAAACGACCAATCAAGGCGGACATGGGGGGAGTTTGTACGGGCTATGCAAGATGTGGGTGGAGTTTGTACGGGCTACGCGAGACATGGGCGGAGTTTGGCTGTCACGCCTCCAGGCTCCTTGTCCCACCTACTGTGCTCTGACTGGATAACACGATTTGATTGACACGTTTTTTTTAAATGGTTTCCGATCCTGGTTTTACCATACCCATTGCAAGCGCCTCTGGATCGCCAGCCTGTGCGCACCCACTTCAGATTAATTTTGGAGACGGGACAGAAAGGATGTTGGATTAAAAGTTTTAAATGTTTTTTCATTCAGGCTGTTTTTTTCTAAGCTTTATTTATTAGGGTTAGTGGAAACAGGTGAAGATGGGGGGTAGACATGCGGGAAATACGTCGGTGGTGGGATTCGAACCACCGACTCACCGCGCCATTAAGGCATATGCGTGCTTTCCAGTGCATTGCCTAACCGACTGAGGTACTGGGCAGCACAAGATGTAGACTAAAAGTCTGTCGATCAAATTTTAAAACCCAGCCGACTACGGGTGCAACATATCGCAGTTGATCTGTGATCCATACGGGTCAAGATCAACGGTTTGGGACACACATGATCCACGGACTGGGCAATGGAGGAAAAAAGAAAGAGAGAGATAGAGAGAAAAAGGGAGAGACGGAGAGAGAAAGAGGGAGAGAGAGAGAGATGATCCGAAAAATCTGTGAATCCTGATGCGGGAAACGATCCAAACCATGAGTGTTTTTATCCGCCAAATAAATCACTCAGGGCCGACATGATAACAAATTTGCTGGACGATAAATTGGCCAAGAAATTATTGTGATAATCGATAATATTGTTGTTCTTGTGAATTTCATATAATATAATCACAATACGATAAAAATGCAACACAAATGCAAATGCACCCTTTCAAATATCAATAAATGTGATTTTATTAAAATCACATTGGAATGGAACTAAGTCACATGCACCATACATGTGCTGGGTGCGGGTGTTTTACCGACTATGCCACAGAACCAGCACTCCAGCACAGTCAGATTACTATTTACAAGTAATTGGCAACACTGCATAACATAGGACCAGTTATGCTAAAGCATTAAATTTACTCGGTTACAATTTTTGTGTGTACTTTTTTACTTTTGGAGTACTTTTTTCACAGGTAACTTTCTACTTTTACTCAAGTAAATTTGAGGGGAAAAAAATACTTTTTACTGAGATGTGAGCAATTTGCTACTCATTACATTAACTTGGCCGTTAGCGACACCTGTTGGGAACTGTTGGCACATATGTGATGTTCTCTCTCTCTCTCACTCTGTCTTTCTCTCTCTCTGGCTCTCTCTCGGTTTCATTCTTTCATTCTCTCTCTGTCTCGAGCATTCTCTCGGTCTGGCTGTCTCTCGGGCTCTCTCTCTACCGGCCTCTATCTATTTTACTGAATGTTACTCAGTACCTTCGCTGCTTAAGTACTTTTTTGTGGAATACTTTTTCACTTCTACTTGAAGTAAAAGTAATTTCAATGACTACTTTGTACTTTTACTCAAGTAATATTTTGCTGAGGTAACAATAATTTCACTTAAGTAATTTTTATGGCTACTCTGCCCATCTCTGCATAGGACACAGTACAGCTGATCCTGAATGGATGTCAATGAACAGAGACTGTGCCAGACATAAAAAAAGAAAAAAGAAAACATGAAAAAGAAGCTTGGTGGAGATTTAATTTGTGTTTGTTGTGCTCAGGGCGAGCCAGGAACTCCCGGTGAAGTTGGCCCTCTGGTAAGTCCTCATCCCTCCCTCAGTCTGGTACCCGCTGGGCGGCCGCCCACCAGTACACGGCTTCCTCCTCGCTAACACCAGCACCATCATTGGCTTGTGTCCGTTTATTTGTCTCCGCTGGGGCTGGCCGGCCGCCCGGAGGTTTCTTACGCCGCAGCTTTCCCAGCGAGTGTCCAGAGTCGACGTGGCCTCAAAAGACTGAATGAAATGTTTGTTCCAGACACACCCACAAGGTCATGTGGATGCCAACATCACAAAACCAAGGAAACAATAGCTGTGAAAAACATTTAAAAAGAGAGATTTGACCATTTGAAATGATTTGGAAATATTTACCGAGCAGGTTATGTTTTCAGTCACCTTGGTTGATTGGTTAGTTTGTCCCTAAGATAACTGAAATAGTTGTGCACGGATCTTGATGAAATTTTGCACAGTTGTTGGAAATGAAACACGGAAGAAGCGATTAAATTTTGGTGCATTTCTGCAGCCTAAGTAACATAATCATACTTATCAACAACTTACCGATAGATCGCTGGGCGCTTACCCCAGTCCCGTGACCAGACTTCCGGGTCACGGGACTGGTGATAATGGGTTGCCACACATACTGCTAGCACTAAAAGTTTTTCTGTACCACTACGGCGCAGGTTTGCAATCTCTGAGTGCTTCTAGTTGCCAATGATTTCTAATTTGAAACAGAAAATGTTGCTCACAATCTTTCATAGCAAGTAAACATCCTCTTTGTTATATTATACACGGTTTCAGGGGGACCTTCAAACTCAGTGCAACTTTCTTAGTTTGAAAACGGTCAGTGAAATGGTTAAAAGCTAACCAGAGCTAACCAGCAGCCCAAACGCATGCTACACTTTTCTTAACCGCTCACCACTCACCCCAAACAGGCCATGTATTGTGTTTTTGTTGGTTTTCACTTTTTTTCCCAAGACATTGGGAGTCTTAATTGTAGTCTTAAATAGTTCCAGAGAGCCGTGGGATTACATAAAGATGTTTCTGTCGCCCAAAGACTAGCAATTAGCACGTTAGCATGGCATATATTTGGAAACGGAGTGGGAAAAAAAAAGTTTCAACTTGGGTCGGTGCGTCGATGTAAATAAACCTGGGCGTGAGAACTGGAGTCTATGGTCCACCTTTCTCCTCACCTCCACAAGCTGTTGTTGGCGTTTATGAGGAGATCACATCACGTTTTAGAAAAACCTCTCCCACCACCAGATTTGGTCAGAATGGCCATAAAAATTACTAAGTAAAAGTATTGTTACCTCAGCAAAATCTTACTGAAGTGCAAGTCAAAAGTAGCCATCCAAATCGTTAAGTAAAAAAGTACTTCACAAAAAAGTTACTTAAGTAGCGAAAGTAATTTTCAGTAAAAAAAGATAAATTTTCAAAAGATACAGAGAGATAGAGACCAAGAGAGCGCCCGAGAGGGAGAGAGAGCGCCCGAGTGCGAGCCAGAGAGAGCGAGAGAGAGAGAGAATGATAGAGACCAAGAGAGACAGCGTCCGAGAGAGAGAGTGAGATAGAGAGAGTACCCGAGTGGGAGAGAGAAAGAGATATGACATCAACATATGTGCCAGCATTTCCCCACGGGTGTCGCCAAAGGCCAAGTTAATGTAACGAGTAGCAAATTGCTCACATCTCAGTAAAAAGTAAGTTTTTTTTCACCTCAAATTTACTTGAGTAAAAGTAGAAAGTAACTTGTGAAAAATGTACTCCAAAAGTAAACAAGTACACAAAAAATTGTAATGGAGTAAATGTAATGTGTTACTGCCTCTGCCCACCACACACCGCACGGTAACATGTTTGCTGAAACTAGCCTGCTAGCTGCTAATGGTGGAATATGAGTATGGTAACATGTTTGCTGAAACTAGCCTGCTAGCTGCTAATGGTAGAATATGAGTATGGTAACATGTTTGCTGAAACTAGCCTGCTAGCTGCTAATGGTAGAATATGAGAATGGTAACATGTTTGCTGAAACTAGCCTGCTAGCTGCTAATGGTAGAATATGAATATGGTAACATGTTTGCTAAAACTAGCCTGCTAACTGCTAATGGTAGAATATGAATATGGTAACATGTTTGCTGAAACTAAACTGCTAGCTGCTAATGGTAGAATATGAGTATGGTAACATGTTTGCTGAAACTAAACTGCTAGCTGCTAATGGTAGAATATGAGTATGGTAACATGTTTGCTGAAACTAAACTGCTAGCTGCTAATGGTAGAATATGAGTATGGTAACATGTTTGCTGAAACTAAACTGCTAGCTGCTAATGGTAGAATATGAGTATGGTAACATGTTTGCTGAAACTAGCCTGCTAGCTGCTAATGGTAGAATATGAGAATGGTAACATGTTTGCTGAAACTAGCCTAGTAACACTAATGTGTGTTTCAGATTCATTGTGTTAATTTCAATGTTCGGATGTGTGATTTATAGACCTTGAGAGAAGTAAATAAGCCTAGCTGGTTACTAATTTATTCAAACAATAACATTGAGAAACTCATGTTGAAAAAGGTGTGCATTTTATACGAAAATGTATTTACTTTATACTTTCAAAAATACTTTTGCGTAGATTTTAGAGCATGTCCTTTTTACTTTCGAAAAAACCTTTTCACATTACAACATAATTACTTCAACATCAAATATATTATTACACCATAACACATTACAATATATTGTAATATACCTAACAGATGTTTAATATTTATATTTATATATACATTGGAGTGTTATAAGTTGTTTTTGTACAATTGTATTTTACTTTTACTCAAGTAAGAAATCTGGGTACTTTTGCCATATCTGTGAATTAGCATTACGATGACTATTTTTATTTTTTTTTGTTTGGCATTTGCAGCAACTTTAGTTAAACAATTGTGAATAATTGAGAGTTGCTAGGTATATTCCACCTTTCCCCTCAGTACTCCATTCACAATCTGCTGTGGAGTTTATGAGGAGATCACATCACTTTTTAGCTTTTTGGTTGTAATAATAAACCTCTCCTACCACACCGGCAGGTTGGCCCTCGCTAGGACTATTTTTTACGGCAAGTTTACCGGCTAGATTTATTTCATTTCATGAAAGAAAAGGATAAAAAGCCGGTGAAGTTCAACTTGTCAGAGGTTTTACACTTTTACACTTTATGATCCACCTTTACACAGCCTGTACCAAATATATGATAGCTTCACAACTTATTAACAGAAGGGTCTATGCTTTATGACAACATTACATGTTATTCTACTGTATTGTGTTCTACAATACATGTGATCAGTGTGCGAATTATCCACCGGCTTTCGGGGGGGTCGGATCAAATGATGACTGATTAATTAAGATAACCACCCGAACCCACAATAACAACAGCAACCAATCAAATCACATGCACATGCCTTCCACACACACGCATAGCGGCGCACTACTACGCACACACATACACACACGCACACCGACACGGTGCACGCTATTAGTCCAATCAGATCGCACACCCGCATACACGCATGGCCACCCGCAGACATGCACACACACACACATCCGAGCACGCACACATCCACATGACTGCGCTCGCCACGCATCCACCTGTTCGGCTCATCTAACGAGAAACCCCCACACCAACTCGACATATCGATCGCATATATATATATATATATATATCGCATATTTGTGGTTGATACGAACCCAGGCT
>OMKY01239008.1:0-10620 GCA_900302395.1 Bregmaceros cantori | reverse complement strand
GTCTAAGGATAACGCCGGATTAGCTGTTCAGTTAGACCCCCAAAGATACGAATACACCCACCGGTCCGAGAACCTAGTTGCATAGACGCATACTAGTGACAATTTTATTCTCGGCATTACATAGGTGCCATGCGAGATCTTGAGCTCCACACACTCAATTCAACAAAATGCAATTCCATGTTTTTTACATGATTTCAAAACGCAAGCTCTTGTCTACCAAGCCTAATGCACTTTCTGAACTCCATGGCCCTAACAAAGTCAGCCCCATATAGTGCACTATATGGGGGATAGGGAGCGATTTCGGACACAGCCGTATAATTGGTCTACAAGACACCACATCACTGAGGATATTGCTAATGCCCCTTGGAGATGCTGATATCTCCTTTTGGGCAGATTTATGCACATAGTAAATGGCCCTTTCATCCTCCTCCCATACAAACTGTTAGGTACAGCGGCCAGTCACCACCAGCAGAGAGCCGTCATGTGACCGACATTCCCTCTGGCCCAGGTGTTTTGTCAATCTGTATAGACGGGTTTACGTGCGCAACACTAGTGGGAGTCATTTTGTCCCGCCGTTCTTAAGGTCACTTCCGGTGACTTATGGTTGCCTACGTCAACGCTGGTACTGGACCGAGGTCGAGGCACACACAACGCACACCTTTCAAAATCCGACCACTAGGTGTTGCTCTGTGACCAGTTACACATCACTCCCTTGCTTCGTTCACTATTTTAAATACATATTGATGAGATACAGTCAAAATCCGACTTAAAGTTACTCACTTAGTGGTCACATGTTCTTCTGGACCAATAGGCTGGCTGCTTCTACTAGTTATTCCAAAAGGAATGAGAAAATGGAACGGGTTGCACTGATTATTAAATCAAGCATTTGTGGGTCACAGATCCGCACGAGAGCATTTGGGTGAGGAATAGCACACCGCAAGTTACCACCATCCGTTTTAAATAACCCTGTAGGTGTGTGTTCCACCGAATAGACATGTTGGAAAAATAGTCAAATACACGGCAAACTAAATGACACCGGACGTGACAGAGACCGGAAATACCCGCCAAACTCGTCTACAAGACTGGATAATTGTTAACCCACCCAGTGTGTTAACTCACCTAGTGCCCAAATTCGGCACATTGCCGTGCCAGTTTTTTTAAATCAAATTAAGTTCTGTCTCTACTTGTCAACAAAACTCTTAGCAAAGGAAACTTCAGACGATGTTTCTACCCGTTTCCATTCTTTAGATCTAGCCTCCAGAACAGGGCTGGGGATCACGGGAAAAGTGCTGATTTCCGACAGAATCTTGAGTAAATGGTGAAGTACACATACTGTTGTGGTATCATGTCCATTATATAGGGGCAAGTAGATGGACATCGTTAGGCTTCCATCTACTGGTGATTGATGGTATAATTACCATGGATAAATCAATAATGGAACACTTTTAAATAGACAATGTCATGCAAATATTGCTCTCTGCCTGTTCGTATGACCGCAATGATACCACCACAATGTCTGCCGCCACCAAGCTGTTCAACAGCCCTATTGTCGAAGTGCAGATTCTGTTTCTATTGACAAAAAAATTTTCAGTTGACAGAAGCATCGCAGTGTGGCTTTGATCTTAATCTGGAGAAAATATTTGCCCTGCGTGACGACACACGTTCGATATGTACCACGGTCATGTTCACACCAATTCCTTGACGGTCAAGTAAGACGTTTCTTAGATCAGACCCATGCAGTACAATGTGATCCTGCAATGTGCCCAAATGCATCCCCTGCGTCTTCATCGGTAACTTTAGCAAACGGCATACGTTGGAGGGATTTTTTACAGATGTTAATAATACCAGTTATTTTTGTAAAGTGATATAATGGAGAATTAGTCTACTATGGTTATAGCTAGAGCGGGGCGATATGACCTAAAATGGATATTGCACATGTAATAATTATAATGATAATGATGATAATTAAATAATCGCAAATACTCAACATTCACCACAAAGGTATAGATATGTAACAAACCTCCCTCACAATTTGACAGCCGATGTTTCCACTTGGAGGCCATATTGTTTAATATAAAGAAAAAAAGCATATTGAACTTATTAAAGTATTGGCAGTAATTGTGTGTAATGTGCGATACATCGATAATTACGGTGTGCCTCTAATTGAATCAGAGCATATGTGTTCCTTTAGCTTTGCCGAGCCAGAACAAACGAAAGGTCCGTAGCCTGGCGAGCCAGAAACAACGCATCGTCCACGTATCGCACATCACTAGTGTGGGGTCTGGGACTATCCAAGTCTCCGTCGGTACGAAACAAATCGACCAATCAGCGTGGTCATGGGTGGAGTTTGTACGGGCTACACGATACGTGGGCGGAGTTTGGTTGTCACGCCTCCACGCCACTTGTCCCACCTAGTGCGCTGTGACTGGATAATACGATTTGATTGACACGTGTTTTTTAAGTTTTTCCGAGCCTGGTTTTACCAGACCCAATGCAAGCATCTAGCAATGCGCGGACGAAGCGTTGGTTCTGGCTTGCCAAACTATATGTCTTCATTTGGCCTGTCAAGCCAAACCGAATGGGTGGGGGGGGGAATTCGGGCACAACTTTGGAAACCCAATTGAACTTTTAAGTCAGCTGCTGCATTTGAGTGTACGGCTTCTTGGAGCCGTGGAGATGAAGAAGCGTTTTTTGAACAACGCTCCGTGACTGAAGAAACCAGTCTTGTGTAAAAAAAAATGTATTTTTTTTTAAGCAAAGGAAAATGTTAAAAGCACAGCTCTTCAGTCGGGTTCAATCAGCTGGAAGCTAAAACCCTTGGTAGGACTTTTGGCTGTACTTTTACTTGTACTTGATACTTGGAAAATATCTACGTGACTTTTCCGGGTGGCTCCAGCAGCAGGCGACATCAGCTGCACTATTTTTTTGTAATCATGGGAACTCTAAAACAAAGGTGGTGTCCGAAATCACTCCCTATCCCCTACTCCCTATATAGTGCACTCACTAACGGTGCACTCAGCGGCAACGACCAAGGTTTCGGACACTAGAGTCAACACAGTCAAAATTATTTTAACGTTATAAAATTCAACAATCATCACTAAAAGTCAAAAGTACTTAGATTTATAACTATTTGTCGTGGTCGGCCGTTTAGGTAAATTTTAATGCATCTTGCAATGCATTATGGGTTATATTGGTTGGTCTAGGGTACATCGATGCTCACTACTTTTCATGGTGCATTGTGGGATACTTTGAGTGCACTATATAGGGTACATGGAGTATTCAGACACCCCTACAAAATGGCGTGCGCCCCATAAAGTGCACTATATAGGGAATAGGGAGTGATTTCGGACACAGCCAAAGTTGGCCCTCGCTTTCTCTCTTTGACTTTTTGATACGAGTGAGTCGACGTCACCAGCGGGTTGTTTGCCGGCGTGTGGCTGCAAACACGTTTAGTCGTAGTAATTGTTTCATTCTGTTTTTTTCTTTTCCTATTTGTTTTATATTCTGTCAAGCGGATATGTTGATGCTGAAATATAATGGTTGAAACAAAGACGATTCCTTTTTTGGCCTTCAGGTTTTTTGGGGGGAGGTTCATCAATTTTGTATTTTTCACAAAAATCTAAACAAAAAGAAGAAAAAGAAGAAACAGACAATACAATACAAAACACACAACGGCGGGTGGCTGGCATCTCCCTTAGAGATAGGGTGAGAAGTTCAGTCACGCGGGAGAGACTGGAGTAGAGCCGCTGCTCCTTCGCCTGGAAAGGAGTCAGCTTAGGTGGTTCGGGCATCTGGTTAGGATGCCCCTCGAGTGTCTCCCTAGGGAGGTCCTCGATGTTTGTCCCACTGGGAGGAGACCCCGGGGCAGACCAAGGCGCAGGTGGAGGGATTAGATCAACTCCCTGACCTGGGAGCGTCTCGGGATCTCCCTGGAGGAGGTCGCTAATGTTGCTCTGGAGCAGGAAGTCTGGAGCTCTCTGGTGGCGCTGTTGCCCCCGTGTCCCGACTACAGATAAGCGGATGAAGATGGGTGGACAACACCAACAACACAAGGACACAAACAAATCAAAACCACACTTAAACAACCCCCTCCCCGACCATTTCAATGTAAATGTTAGTTCTAAATTTTTTTTTTTCTGTTCTTCAGCAGTTGAGACCCAACAAGAACTCGTTGCAAAGTCTTCAGTGGCGCCCCAGCGGTCAGGCAGACTACGGGAGTGATGATGATACTGCCAGTAATCTTGTATGGCCTTGAATGTATAAATTGGACATCAAAAACGAGGAACACAATTGAAACATTCCAAAACCACATAACATGCTAGAGAAATATTACAACTTCTCAATGAAACCGATGCCAATAATCAAAAGCAGATCACTTCCGATTAGATGGGATTAGCAGAACGTAAGCGATGCGGAGACAAACAACCCAAATGATGCCGTTACGTTATCTACGAGTGATCAGGACGGCACCAACCAACCGACCCAGAACACTGGATCGGCTCAGGTGACCAGATGTCCCGAAAAATTCGGGACAGTCCCGAAATCTAAGATTTTGTCCCGAAAATCCAGAATCTGAATCTGCTCACTTTTGCTCTCTCTCTCTCTCTCTCTTGGTCTTTCTCTCTCTCGGCATCTATCTATCTATTTTTGTATTTATCTATATTTCAAACTTCCAATATTTTTATTCATATCCTCCTTCCAGGAGAATATAAAAAGTGGGGCGATTTCGGGGGATTGTAAATCAACAAGGGGCTTTCAATCACATTTTGAAAAGATCATTTTCCCTATTTTATTATTTTTTTTACTGAACGTTACTCAGTACTTTGGCTACTTAAGTCACTTTTTTGTGGAGTACTTTTTTTACTTTTACTTGAATAACAAATTAAATGACTACTTTTTACTTGAGTGATGCTGAGGTAATACATTTATGGCTACTCTGCCCCATATCTGCCAATTGGTCTAGCGGCGCCGGTGTCTGGCGGTCGGTCGCCACAGCGGCTCAACGTCGCTCCGTAAAATCTTCTCCAACCCGCCTCTGCAGGCTCTTGCTTGAATCGTTACCGGAAGTGGTTTCGAACCAACCGGGGAAACGTCTGAGAGAAGGATCCGCGTCCCTTCAATCAGGAAGCAAGGCGGTAAAGCCAGGTGAACGCCGTAGTGCGCGTTTCATGTCACCGTTCAGATTCAGTTCAAAGTTGCGCCTGGTCCCAGATTTTATTTTTATAGTTTTTTAAACCATACCAACAGGTTAACGTTCACATTCCCAGTCACCCCAGCTCTCCAGTATCGGTGAATGGACCAGAACGGATGGTTCTAAGTTCTAACAGACGAGCTGTTGAAAGTAATTAAGTCGACCTGGATCCTTTTGCGCTGCTTGGGTGATGCGTTGTTTCTGATGGTTGTTGCTTTGCGCCTTAACGGTAAGTCATTTTGCACAACAACTTGCACATAGTAATTAAAAATAAATAAATACTACTACTAATAATAATAATGATAATAACAGTAATTATATGTATTAATTTAATTAATTCATTTACTTATTTATTTATTTACTTATTTATTTCTTTTATTTTAGACACGTTTCAAGAGAGCCAAAAAACGTGTCTATTCATCTTCACAGTACAAGTGATCACAATGCCTTAGAGATATTCTACGAATATAACCTGATAGCATTTTCCCTAATATTTAAAAAAAATCTGTTGTTAACATGGATTTCGTGATAGTTGAAGTGTATGTGTGTCTGTGTGTGTGTGTGTGTGTGTGTGTGTGTCTGTGTGTATTTTCTCTTGTCATTTCATTGTGATCTTATTATGAGATTATTAGGTGCTGGGAGATATTGCACTAATCTCCTACACTTTGCATTTGTAAGCATATTCATTGGTCACTAGTTCTTCCCTGTGTCTAGTCAATACCTTTTTTAATTGACCTACGGGCTCTGATTTCAAAATCCTTCCTAGTTTGCTGAACAACTTCATTGTAAGGTTGCTGAAGCTAACTGGCTAGTTATCTTATTGGCTAAATGTTATTCTGGAATTGATGCTTCAAGATTCATTTTAATTCTATGCATTGCATATACATGACATCAGTGCACACAAGGAATTTTAGTTGGGTATGAAACGACTCAAGATCAACAGGTAATGAACAAGGTCAACACAAAAGAAAGAAAAGCAGCACATAAGTTATAAAGTGGCATTGGCATAGAATCAGCACATATAGCATGTCTACATATCAAGCAGGACTACGCCCTGTGTTCTGTAGCATCACTGCACATGGGAAGAAACTGTTTCTCAGTCTAGAGGTCTCTAGCGCCTTCCCGACCAAAATATACCAAAAATAAAGAGATGCATGAGAACTGATTTAGAGCAACCGATTAATCGATTAATTGCTGATAATCGATTAATGAAACAATCGCCAACTTATTTGATAATCAATGAATCAGCAGAGATTAATCATTGCATGGTTTGACCTATTTTCCGCTCAAATGTGTTGAATATATGTTGTTCCCAATGCAATAAAGACAACACGTAAGTATGCATGAAAGCCCAATATGTTATAATTTAGCCTGTAAGAGTAGGCTCTTTCATGCTATTACTATAAAATGGAGATAGTGAAACAGCAAAAAGTTTGTAATATTAACATTGCAAAAATGATCCGATTAATTGCCAGTAAAATTGCCTGATTAATTGTGGGATACTTTCACTGCACTATATAAGGTACATGGAGAATTCGGACACTCCAACAAAATGGCGTGCGCCCCATATAGTGCACTATGTAGGGGATAGGGAGCGATTTCGGACACAGCCAGTGTCCTACTTGGTATAACAAAGGTTTATGAATTGACTTATCTTGATTCCAGACACGCCTTCCACTGCTGGCCCACACCTTCTGTGAATACTATTTAATATTTACACACAGGGGAGTTGGCTCTCAGGGACCATGGGCAGTATTGAGAAGATAGATAGATACAGCCTGGCTGTTTTCAACCGTTAGCAATGTGACTCGATTAATTGCCCATTTTTTTCTGACGATTAATAGATTAATCAGTTAATTTTACAATTAAAATTGGATCCATTATTGGCGTGAATCATTATTAAAAGTTTGTTTTATTAATATTTTAAATAGCCTTTTTTCTGTTCTGCTATCTCCACTCCATTTTTTAGTATTAGAATGGAAGAGTCAAGTCGAAATTCTAACATTGTCTGTGTTGTCTTCATTGTATTAAGATAAGATACTTTATTTAGTCACAAATACATACATGTACAGTGAAATTCTTCCTCCGCATTTAACCCATCCATGAGGAACTGTGGGCAGCTGCGGTGCAGCTCCCAGGGGGGCCAACTCCAGATCGTGAGCCAGTGCCTTGGCCAGGGGCTCTGACTGTAGCTGGTTAACTGGAACATGTATTTGGTGGTGGGGGAAAACTGAGTGCCCGGAGGAAACCCACGCAGACACGGGGAGAACATGTAAACTCCACACAGAAAGGACCTGTCCGGGTTGGCATTCGAAACCAGGACCTTCTAGCTGTGAGGCAGCAATGCTAAACAGTGCACCACCGTGCTGCCCATGACACTGGGAATGGAGACTGGCATTGGGAACAACAAATATTAAAACACGTTTGAGTGGAGAACAAGGAATTGATTAATCACTGTCGATTAATCGATTATCAAATTAGCTGGCGATTGTTTCAATAATCAATGGTCATCGATTAATCGGTTACAGCCCTAGTTACAACTACTACTTGTGGTTCTTGGCACCTAGAAAACCTCTTACAAAGGGTGCGTAGTGTGGATCTAAATTGTCACAATGCACACAACCCAGATTTTTGTGCGTAATGCTCTGTACAGCCGTTGTGTTTTGGTATCTGCGTCCCTAACTGGCCAATGAAGGCTCCTAATCAGCCAGTTAACGCTAATGGAGTCAGCAGGGACGTCCTCGTGCACACTCACACTGTTGGTCATTGTAAGCTGTCTCTGCTGCTCAGCGTTTCTGCTCCATTCATTTAACACCAGATTACCTGAATGCAAACCGGGAGTGGGCGCGTTGTGCTGAGTGTGGCGCGCAACATTTTTGGGGTCTTTTAAAACAAAAAGAATCTGTGCTGCCCAGTAGCTCAGTCAGTTAGGCAGTGCCCTGGAAAGCACGCATATGCCTTAATGGCGCGGTGAGTCGGTGGTTCGAATCCCACCACCGACGTATTTCCCGCATGTCTACCCCCCATCTTCACCTGCTTCCACTAACCCTAATAAATAAAGCTTGGAAAAAAACAGCCTGAATGGGCTGTAAAAAATATTTTTAAAAAAAAGAATCTTTATTGGATGGAATAATTGGAAACTAGGTTGACGAGATCGGTAGTAGACATCGCAGACAAGCCGAGGGGAGGAGAACTCCTAGCACTGCGGACACTGGGCACAACGGCATTAACAAGAAGGGGGCGCGCCTTATTTGCAGTGTCCGTAACCACTCCGCCATCTACACCCCACCTTTTCGTGTCCATATTGGGTAGTTTAGTGGGGATTTTTGAAGTGGCGATTCGTGATGTGATCAATTTTTAATTTTTATTTATTTATTTATTTTAAGCCACGGATGAACCTGCTTTTTGGTTTTCAACATTTCTTCCATCTGCTCTTCTTCTTATAAACGCCAACAATCAATTTAGAAAATTGAAACCTAAAATCGAGTACAAAAAAAAATAATGGTTAGTTGCAGCCCTAGTGTTTCCTGAGGGACCTGTTGTCTGAGAAATGCATTTGTCTCCCGGCTGGACGAGGCATGCAAGCTATTTGACTCCAGTCACAAGATGTCCATCCATCCATTGGCCAGGAGAGAATTCGGCAGCGTCCCTGTCCGAGACGCTTGGATGACATTTCAGCGACAATGCTTGACTTGCAACAGATCTTAATTGATGAGGAGCAATTATTGAATTAGTTTAGAATAACTGTCTAAACGGCTTCTTCCCCCTAGCTGTCTCCCTTCTTAACACTGAGAGGAACATTTTCTTCCCCCTAGCTGTCTCCCTTCTTAACACCGAGAGGAACAGTTTCTTCCCCCTAGCTGTCTCCCTTCATAACACTGACAGGAACAGCTTTTTCCCCCTAGCTGTCTCCCTTCTTAACACTGAGAGGAACAGCTTCTTCCCCCCTAGCTGTCTCCTTTCTTAACACTGAGCGGAGCACCTGCCATCTCACAAGCCACACAGTAGTGTGAGGGGCGGTTTACTGGTTTACGGTGTCCTTACTGTCCTTGTAACTTGTGAACTTGTTACATTCTAACTTGTTACATTCACTTCATATTATTACCTGTATTGTATTATTTTACTTTATTATATTTATTATTTCTGGCTGTGTAATTTTGTTGTTGTATATATACAAAATATATACATTTTTGAGGGTGCCACTATTGTATTATTTCTACTATGCTGTTATTTTTTATTATAGTACTTTCTCACAGTGTTATTTTTATCTTTTTACTATCTTATATTTACTGTGCCAGGGTGTGTACCAAATGTCCAAAGTCAATTTCCAGGGAAGGTTTTAGGGTTCGGGCAGGTGAATTTACAGGTCGTTTAGGGGTTAGGGAAGGGGTTAACCCCAAGACTCATAACTTGGCTGACAATAGGGGTTTCTGAACATAGGGGTGTAACCTAATCATCAGTAAAAATTGGTGATTAATAAATTATCAAAAAACAAGCTGCAGTTATTTGGTTACTCTGTGGAGTTAACCCGGGGCATCTCCTGGTTCCTGATGTGAATTGTTTCTACCCCAGGTATGTGTACCTCGTACCTCTAGAGGTACTAGGTATGTGTGCTCCTGCGCTCGTATGTGTCGCCGTGTTATCAGTGTCCAACATTCCATGCGCCGACCTTGGCTCGAGCCGGCGTTGATTTTTATCGGGCGACTGTCCGATATCGGGCTCCACGGAACATCATCAAAGTTTTTTTTGTCTGTAGTATCTCTGTGGATGTTTCTTGTTCGACCGCATAACCTAAAGTTCCAAGTGCATGAGTCAATTTCAAGTCTGTCCCCCCTCTCTCTCTCACTCTCTCACTCTCTCACTCTCTCTCTCTCTCTCTCTCTCTCCCTCACACATTCACACACACGCGCACGCATGCCCATCCCATAGCAGACAAACTGGTGTTTCCGGCGCGGCAGGTGTGGTGTGCAGCGTAACTAAAATGACGCAGTGATTCGGATCAGGTCACCACATTTGACTTCTCGACGGCGTCGAGGCTCCGAGCATTAGGGGTGCCACAACTAACCCACTGATCATTTTAATCGATTTTACAATAATAGTCAGAGATGAAATGAATCGTTCTTGTCTGTGCTAAGCACACCCCCTGGTATATTTTATATTCACTAATTTCTGAAAAAGAGAAAACTGAACTATGTGCTTTTTGTATTCAATATTTATAATAATATTAGATTTTTATTGTGTTAATCATGTTGTATTTATCATAGTATATACATATAATGGTGTCAATTCCAAGCTCAGAGGTGGGATCTTTATTCTTAATTTCAAACAGGCACATATAAAAAAAATAAAATTAAATAAATAAATAAATATATATATATATATACGGTGCGATAGACACAATCCATTAACATGAACGGGGGGCGCGTTGG